>CM063599.1:13342709-13365613 GCA_032356905.1 Salix exigua
TTCCGCCAAGCATGATTTCACTTGGTTTTTGGGTGGGTGTTATCCTTGGATTTTTGGACAAATTGATCCTTAGTCGAGTAGCCCCATTTTAAAGGGTATTAGGCTTATATTTCTAACCTTGTTCATATACAAGCACTTTTTAGTTGATATTAGGCTTCAATTTTATGGGTAACCTACTTTTCCCCCAACCATGATTGAACTTGGTTTTTGGGTGGGTGTTAGCCTTGGATTTTGGACATATTTATCCTGACTCGAGTAGCCCCATTTAAATGGGTATGAGGGTTAGATTTTTAAACTTTTTCATGTTCAAGCGCTTTTTAGTTGCTATTAGGCTTCAATTTTATTGGTAATACAATTTTGCGACAAACATGATTGAAATTTGATGATGGAGGAGGTGTTAGCGTTGGATTTTCGTACAAATTGATACGTACTCGACTAGCCCCATTTAAATGGGTATAAGCCTTAGATTTCTAACCTTGTTCATATCCAAGCCCTTTTTAGTTGGTATTAGTCTTCATTTTTTTGCATAATAGACTTTTCCCCAAACATGATTGAACTTGGATTTTGGAGGGGGTGGTAGCCTTAGATTTTCGGACTAATTGATCCTGACTCGACTAGCCCCATTTAAATTGGTATAACCCTTACATTTCTAACCTTGTTAATATCCAATCTCTTTTTAGTTGTTATTAGGCTTTAGTTTTATGGGTAACCCAATTTTCCCCAAGCATGATTGAACTTGGTTTTTGGGAGGATGTTAGCCTTGGATTTTCGGACAAATTGATCTGGACTCGACTAGCCCCATTTTAATGGGTATTAGACTTATATTTCTAACCTTGTTCATATCCAAGCACTTTTTAGTTGCTATCAGGCTTCAATTTTATGGGTAACCCACTTCCCCCCAACCATGATTGAACTTGGTTTTTAGGTGGGTGTTAGCCTTGGATTTTCGGACAAATTGATCTGGACTCGAGTAGCCCCATTTAAATGGGTATTAGGGTTAGATTTCTAAACTTTTTCATGTTCAAGCACTTTTTAGTTGCTATTAGACTTCAAGTTTATGGGTAACCCACTTTTCCCCCAAGCATGATTGAACTTGGTTTTTGGGTGGGTGTTACCCTTGGATTTTCGGACAAATTGATGCGGACTCGACTAGCCCCATTTTAATTGGTATTAGGCTTATATTTCTAACCTTGTTCATATCCAAGACTTTTTATTTGCTATTAGGCTTAAATTTTATGGGTAACACACTTTCCCCCAAGCAGGATTGAACTTGGTTTTTGGGTGGGTGTTAGCCTTGGATTTTGGACATATTGATCCTGACTCGAGTAGCCCCATTTTATTGGGTATTCGGGTTAGATTTCTAAACTTTTTCATGTTCAAGTGCTTTTTAGTTGCTATAAGGCTTAAATTTTATGGGTAACACACTTTCCCCCCAAGCATGATTGAACTTGGTTTTTCGGTGGGTGTTAGCCTTGGATTTTGGACATATTGATCCTGACTCGACTAGCTCCATTTTTTTGGGTATTAGACTTATATTTCTAACCTTGATCATATCCAACAACGTTTTAGTTGTTATTAGGCTTCAATTTTATGACTAACACACTTTTCCGCCAAGCATGATTTCACTTGGTTTTTGGGTGGGTGTTATCCTTGGATTTTCGGACAAATTGATCCGTACTCGACTAGCCCCATTTTAATTGGTATTAGGCTTATATTTCTAACCTTGTTCATATACAAGCACTTTTTAGTTGATATTAGGCTTCAATTTTATGGGTAACCTACTTTTCCCCCAACCATGATTGAACTTGGTTTTTGGGTGGGTGTTAGGCTTGGATTTTGGACATATTGATCCTGACTCGAGTAGCCCCATTTAAATGGGTATTAGGGTTAGATTTCTAAACTTTTTCATGTTCAAGCGCTTTTTAGTTGCTATATGATTTCAATTTTATGGGTAATACAATTTTGCGACAAACATGATTGAAATTTGATGTTGGAGGAGGTGTTAGCGTTGGATTTTCGTACAAATTGATACGTACTCGACCAGCCCCATTTAAATGGGTATAAGCGTTAGATTTATAACCTTGTTCATATCCAATCCCTTTTTAGTTGGTATTAGTCTTCAATTTTATGGGTAATACACTTTTCCCCCAACCATGATTGAACTTGGTTTTTGGGTGGGTGTTAGCCTTGGAATTTCGGACAAATTGATCCGGACTCGACTAGCCCCATTTTATTGGGTATTAGACTTATATTTCTAACCTTGATCATATCCAACAACGTTTTAGTTGTTATTGGCTTCAATTTTATGACTAACACACTTTTCCGCCAAGCACGATTGAACTTGATTTGGGTGGGTGTTAGCCTTGGATTTTCGGCCAAATTGATCCGGACTAGACTAGCCCCATTTTATTGGGTATTAGCCTTATATTTCTAACCTTGTTCATATCCAACAACTTTTTATTTGCTATTAGGCTTCAATTTTATGGGTAACCTACTTTTCCCCCAAGCATGATTGAACTTGGTTTTTGGGTCGGTGTTAGCCTTGGATTTTCGGACAAATTGATCCGGACTCGACAAGCCCCATTTTAATGGGTATTAGGCTTATATTTCTAACCTTGTTCGTATACAAAAACGTTTTAGTTGATATTAGGCTTCAATTTTATGGGTAACCTACTTTTCCCCCAAGCATGATTGAACTTGGTTTTTGAGTGGGTGTTAGCCTTGGATTTTCGGACAAATTGATCCGGACTCGACTAGCCCCATTTTTTTGGGTATTAGCCTTATATTTCTAACCTTGTTCATATCCAACAACTTTTTAGTTGCTATTAGGCTTCAATTTTATGACTAACACACTTTGCCCCCAAGCATGATTGAACTTGGTTTTTGAGTGGGTGTTAGCCTTGGATTTTCGGACAAATTGATCCGGACTCGACTAGCCCCATTTTAATGTGTATTAGCCTTATATTTCTAACCTTGTTCATATCCAAGCACTTTTTAGTTGCTATTAGGCTTCAATTTTATGACTAACACACTTTTCCCCCAAGCATGATTGAACTTGGTTTTTGAGTGGGTGTTAGCCTTGGATTTTCGGACAAATTGATCCGGACTCGACTAGCCCCATTTTAATGGGTATTAGGCTTATATTTCTAACCTTGTTCATATCCAAGAACTTTTTAGTTGCTATTAGGCTTCAATTTTATGGGTAACCTACTTTTCCCCCAAGCATGATTGAACTTGGTTTTTGGGTGGGTGTTAACTTTTTCATGTTCAAGCGCTTTTTAGTTGCTATAAGATTTCAATTTTATGGGTAATACAATTTTGCGACAAACATGATTGAAATTGGAATTTGGAGGAGGTGTTAGCCTTGGATTTTCGGACAAATTGATCTTGACTCGACTAGCCCCATTTAAAAGGGTATAGGCCTTTGATTTATAACCTTGTTCATATCCAATACCTTTTTAGTTGGTATTAGGCTTGAATTTGAAGGGTAATAGCGTGTTCCCCCAAGCACGATTGAACTTGGTTTTTGGGTGGGTGTTAGCCTTTGATTTTTCGACAAATTGATACTGACTCGACTAACCCCATTTAAATGGGTATTAGGCTTATATTTCTAACCTTGGTCTTATCCAAGCAATTTTTGTTTGCTTTTAGGCTTTAATTTTATGGGTAACCCACTTTTCCCCAAGCATGATTGAACTTTGTTTTTGGTGTGTGTTAGCCTTGGATTTTCGGACAAATTGATCCGGACTCGACTAGCCCCATTTTATTGGGTATTAGCCTTATAGTTCTAACCTTGATCATATCCAACAACGTTTTAGTTGCTATTAGGCTTCAATTTTATGACTAACACACTTTTCCCCGAAGCATGATTGAACTTGGATTTTGGGTTGGTGTTAGCCTTGGATTTTCGGACAAATTGATCCGGACTCGACTAGCCCCATTTTAATGGGTATTAGGCTTATATTTCTAACCTTGTTCATATCCAAGCACTTTTTAGTTGGTATTAGGGTTCAATTTTATGGGTAACAAACGTTTCCCCCAAGCATGATTCAACTTGGTTTTTGGGTGGGTGTTAGCCTTGGATTTTGGACATATTGATCCTGACTCGAGTAGCCCCATTTAAATGGATATTAGGGTTAGATTTCTAAACTTTTTCAAGTTCAAGCACTTTTTAGTTGCTATTAGACTTCAATTTTATGTGTTATACACTTTTCCCCCAAACATGATTGAACTTGGATTTTGGAGGGGGTGTTACCTTTGATTTTCGATTAAATTGATCCTGACTCAACTAGCCCCATTTAAATGGGTATAAGCCTTAGATTTCTAACCTTGTTCATATCCAAACCCTTATTAGTTGGTATTAGGGTTCAATTTTATGGGTAACAAACTTTTCCCCAAGCATGATTCAACTTGGTTTTTGGGTGGGTGTTAGCCTTAGATTTCTAACCTTGTTCATATCCAAGAACTTTTTAATTGCTATTAGACTTCAATTTTATGGGTAATACACTTTTCCCCCAAACATGATTGAACTTGGATTTTGGAGCGGGTGTTAGCCTTGTATTTTCGGACAAATTGATCCTGACTCGACTAGCCCCATTTAAAAGGGTATAAGCCTTTGATTTATAACCTTGTTCATATCCAATCCCTTTTTAGTTGGTATTAGGCTTGAATTTTAAGGGTAATAGAGTGTTCCCCCAAGCACGATTGAACTTGGTTTTTGGGTGGGTGTTAGCCTTTGATTTTTCGACAAATTGATACTGACTCGACTAACCCCATTTAAATGGGTATAAGCAATAGATTTCTAAACTTGTTCATATCCAAGCCCTTTGTAGTTGGTATTAGGTTTCAATTTTATGGGTAATACACTTTTCCCCCAAGCATGATTGAACTTGGTTTTTGGGTGGGTGTTAGCCTTGGATTTTCGGACAAATTGATCCGGACTCGACTAGCCCCATTTTATTGGGTATTAGCCTTATATTTCTAACCTTGTTCATATCCAAGCAATTTTTAGTTGCTATTAGTCTTCAATTTTATGGGTAACCCACTTTCCCCCCAAGCATGATTGAACTTGGTTTTTGGGTGGGTGTTAGCCTTGGATTTTCGGACAAATTGATCCGGACTCGACTAGCCCCATTTTGTTGGGTATTAGCCTTATATTTCTAACCTTGTTCATATCCAACAACATTTTAGTTGCTATTAGGCTTCAATTTTATGACTAACACACTTTTCCCCACAAGCATGATTGAACTTGGTTTTTGGGTGGGTGTTAGCCTTGGATTTTCGGACAAATTGATCCGGACTCGACAAGCCCCATTTTAATGGGTATTAGGCTTATATTTCTAACCTTGTTCGTATACAAAAACTTTTTAGTTGATATTAGGCTTCAATTTTATGGGTAACCTACTTTTCCCCCAAGCATGATTGAACTTGGTTTTTGAGTGGGTGTTAGCCTTGGATTTTCGGACAAATTGATCCGGACTCGACTAGCCCCATTTTATTGGGTATTAGCCTTATATTTCTAACCTTGTTCATATCCAACAACATTTTAGTTGCTATTAGGCTTCAAATTTATGGGTAACGCACTTTCCCCCCCAAGCATGATTGAACTTGGTTTTTGGGTGGGTGTTAGCCTTGGATTTTCGGACAAATTGATCCGGACTCGACTAGCCCCATTTTGTTGGGTATTAGCCTTATATTTCTAACCTTGTTCATATCCAACAACATTTTAGTTGCTATTAGGCTTCAATTTTATGACTAACACACTTTTCCCCCAAGCATGATTGAACTTGGTTTTTGGGTGGGTGTTAGCCTTGGATTTTCGGCCAAATTGATCCGGACTAGACTAGCCCCATTTTATTGGGTATTAGCCTTATATTTCTAACCTTGTTCATATCCAACAACTTTTTAGTTGCTATTAGGCTTCAATTTTATGGGTAACCTACTTTTCCCCCAAGCATGATTGAACTTGGTTTTTGGGTGGGTGTTAGCCTTGGATTTTCGGACAAATTGATCCGGACTCGACTAGCCCCATTTTATTGGGTATTAGCCTTATATTTCTAACCTTGTTCATATCCAACAACATTTTAGTTGCTATTAGGCTTCAATTTTATGACTAACACACTTTTCCCCCAAGCATGATTGTACTTGGTTTTTGGGTGGGTGTTAGCCTTGGATTTTCGGACAAATTGATCCGGACTCGACTAGCCCCATTTTAATGGGTAGTAGCTTTTTATTCCTAACCTTCTCATATCCAAGCACTTTTTAGTTGCTATTAGGCTTCCATTTTATAGGTAACACACTTTCCCCCCAAGCATGATTGAACTTGGTTTTTGGGTGGGTGTTAGCCTTGGATTTTCGGACAAAATTGATCCGGACTCGACTACCCCATTTTAATGGGTATTAGCCTTATATTTCTAACCTTGTTCATATCCAAGCACTTTTTAGTTGCTATTAGGCTTCAATATTATGGGTAACACAATTTCCCCCAAGCATGATTGAACTTGGTTTTTGGGTGGGTGTTAGCCTTGGATTTTCGGACAAATTGATCCGGACTCGACTAGCCCCATTTTAATGGGTATTAGGCTTATATTTCTAACCTTGTTCATATCCAAGCACTTTTTAGTTGCTATTAGGCTTCCATTTTATAGGTAACACACTTTCCCCCCAAGCATGATTGAACTTGGTTTTTGGGTGGGTCTTAGCCTTGGATTTTCGGACAAATTGAGCCGGACTCGACTAGCCCCATTTTAATGGGTATTAGGCTTATATTTCTAACCTTGTTCATATCCAAGCACTTTTTAGTTGCTATTAGGCTTCAATTTTATGGGTAACCCACTTTTCCCCCAAGCATGATTGAACTTGGTTTTTGGGTGGGTGTTACCCTTGGATTTTCGGAGAAATTGATCCGGACTCGACTAGCCCCATTTTAAGGGGTATTAGGCTTATATTTCTAACCTTGTTCATATCCAAGCACTTTTTAGTTGCTATTAGGCTTCCATTTTATAGGTAACACACTTTCCCCCCAAGCATGATTGAACTCGGTTTTTGGGTGGATCTTAGCCTTGGATTTTCGGACAAATTGAGCCGGACTCGACTAGCCCCATTTTAATGGGTATTAGGCTTATATTTATAACCTTGTTCATATCCAAGCACTTTTTAGTTGCTATTAGGCTTCAATTTTATGGGTAACCTACTTTTCCCCCAAGCATGATTGAACTTGGTTTTTGGGTGGGTGTTACCCTTGGATTTTCGGAGAAATTGATCCGGACTCGACTAGCCCCATTTTAAGGGGTATTAGGCTTATATTTCTAACCTTGTTCATATCCAAGCACTTTTTAGTTGCTATTAGGCTTCAATTTTATTGGTAACCCACTTTTCCCCCAAGCATGATTGAACTTGGTTTTTGAGTGGGTGTTAACTTTTTCATGTTCAAGCGCTTTTTAGTTGCTATAAGATTTCAATTTTATGGGTAATACAATTTTGCGACAAACATGATTGAAATTGGATTTTGGAGGAGGTGTTAGCGTTGGATTTTCGGACAAATTGATACGTACTCGACCAGACCCCATTTAAAAGGGTATAAGCGTTAGATTTATAACCTTGTTCATATCCAATCCCTTTTAGTTGGTATTAGTCTTCAATTTTATGGGTAATACACTTTTCCCCAAGAATGATTGAACTTGGTTTTTGGAGGGTATGTTAGCCTTGGATTTTAAGACAAATTGATTCGGACTCGACTAGCCCCATTTATATGAGTATTAGGCTTAGATTTCTAACCTTGGTCATATCCAAGCAATTTTTTGTTTGCTATTAGGCTTCAATATTATGGGTAACACACTTTTCCCCCAAGCATGATTAAACTTTGTTTTTGGTGTGTGGTAGCCTTGGATTTTCGGACAAATTGATGCGGACTCGACTAGCCCCATTTTACTGGGTTTTTGGTTTGTATTTCTAACCTTGTTCATATCCAAGCACCTTTTAGTTGCTATTAGGCTTCAATTTTATGGCTAACACACTTTTCCCCCAAGAATGATTGAACTTGGTTTTTGGGTGGGTGTTAGCCTTGGATTTTCGGACATATTGATTCGGACTCGCCTAGCCCCATTTTAATGGGTATTAGGCTTCAATTTCTAACCTTGTTCATATCGAAGCACTTTTTAGTTGCTATTAGGCTTCAATTTTATGGGTAACCCACTTTTCCCCCAAGCATGATTGAACTTGGTTTTTGGGTGGGTGTTAGCCTTTGATTTTCGGACAAATAGATCCGGAGTCGACTAGCCCCATTTTATTGGGTATTAGCCTTATATTTCTAACCTTGTTCATATCCAAGCACTTTTTAGTTGCTATCAGGCTTCTATTTTATGGGTAACCCACTTTCCCCCCAAGCATGATTTAACTTGGATTTTGTAGGGGGTGTTACCTTTGATTTTCGATTAAATTGATCCTGACTCAACTAGCCCCATTTAAATGGGTATAAGCCTTAGATTTCTAACCTTGTTCATATCCAAACCGTTTTTAGTTGGTATTAGGGTTCAATTTTATGGGTAACAAACGTTTCCCCCAAGCATGATTCAACTTGGTTTTTGGGTGGGTGTTAGCCTTGGATTTCTAACCTTGTTCATATCCAAGCAATTTTTAGTTGCTATTAGACTTCAATTTTATGCGTACTACACTTTTCCCCAAACATGATTGAACTTGGATTTTGGAGGGTTGTTAGCCTTGGATTTTCGGACATATTGATCCTGACTCACCTAACCCCATTTAAATGGGTATAAGCCTTATATTTCTAACCTTGTTCTTTTAGAAGCCCTTTTAGTTGGTATTTGGCTTCAATTTTATGGGTAATAGACTTCCCCAAGCATGATTGAACTTGGTTTTGGGTGGGTGTTAGTCTTGAATTTTCGGACAAATTGATCCTGACTCGATTAACCCTATTTAAATGGGTATAAACTTTAAATTTCTAACCTTGTTTATATCCAATGTCTTTTTAGTTGGTATGAGGCTTCAATTTTATGGGTAATGGACTTTCCGCCCAAGCATAATTGAACTTGGTTTTTGGGTGGTTGTTAGCCTTGGATTTTCGGCCAAATTGATCCGGACTCAACTAGCCCCATTTTATTGGGTATTAGCCTTATATTTCTAACCTTGTTCATATCCAACAACTTTTTAGTTGCTATTAGGCTTCAACTTTATGCCTAACACACTTTTCCCCCAAGCATGATTGAACTTGGTTATTGGGTGGGTGTTAGCCTTGGATTTTCGGACAAATTGATCCGGACTCGACAAGCCCCATTTTAATGGGTATTAGGCTTATATTTCTAACCTTGTTCGTATACAAAAACTTTTTAGTTGATATTAGGCTTCAATTTTATGGGTAACCTACTTTTCCCCCAAGCATGATTGAACTTGGTTTTTGAGTGGGTGTTAGCCTTGGATTTTCGGACAAATTGATCCGGACTCGACTAGCCCCATTTTATTGGGTATTAGCCTTATATTTCTAACCTTGTTCATATCCAACAACATTTTAGTTGCTATTAGGCTTCAAATTTATGGGTAACGCACTTTCCCCCCCAAGCATGATTGAACTTGGTTTTTGGGTGGGTGTTAGCCTTGGATTTTCGGACAAATTGATCCGGACTCGACTAGCCCCATTTTATTGGGTATTAGCCTTATATTTCTAACCTTGTTCATATCCAACAACATTTTAGTTGCTATTAGGCTTCAATTTTATGACTAACACACTTTTCCCCCAAGCATGATTGAACTTGGTTTTTGGGTGGGTGTTAGCCTTGGATTTTCGGCCAAATTGATCCGGACTAGACTAGCCCCATTTTATTGGGTATTAGCCTTATATTTCTAACCTTGTTCATATCCAACAACTTTTTAGTTGCTATTAGGCTTCAATTTTATGGGTAACCCACTTTTCCCCCAAGCATGATTGAACTTGGTTTTTGGGTGGGTGTTAGCCTTGGATTTTCGGACAAATTGATCCGGACTCGACTAGCCCCATTTTATTGGGTATTAGCCTTATATTTCTAACCTTGTTCATATCCAACAACATTTTAGTTGCTATTAGGCTTCAATTTTATGACTAACACACTTTTCCCCCAAGCATGATTGTACTTGGTTTTTGGGTGGGTGTTAGCCTTGGATTTTCGGACAAATTAATCCGTACTCGACTAGCCCCATTTTAATGGGTAGTAGCTTTTTATTTCTAACCTTATCATATCCAAGCACTTTTTAGTTGCTATTAGGCTTCCATTTTATGGGTAACACACTTTCCCCCCAAGCATGATTGAACTTGGTTTTTGGGTGGGTCTTAGCCTTGGATTTTCGGACAAATTGATCCGGACTCGACTAGCCCCATTTTAATGGGTATTAGGCTTATATTTCTAACCTTGTTCATATCCAAGCACTTTTTAGTTGCTATTAGGCTTCAATTTTATGGGTAACACACTTTTCTCCCAAGCATGATTGAACTTGGTTTTTGGGTGGGTGTTAGCCTTGGATTTTCGGACAAATTGATCCGGACTCGACTAGCCCCATTTTAATGGGTATTAGGCTTATATTTCTAACCTTGTTCATATCCAAGCACTTTTTAGTTGCTATTAGGCTTCAATTTTATGGGTAACACACTTTTCCCCCAAGCATGATTGAACTTGGTTTTTGGGTGGGTGCTACCCTTGGATTTTCGGACAAATTGATCCGGACTAGACTAGCCCCATTTTATTGGGTATTAGCCTTATATTTCTAACCTTGTTCATATCCAAAAACTTTTTAGTTGCTATTAGGCTTCAATTTTATGGGTAACCTACTTTTCCCCCAAGCGTGATTGAACTTGGTTTTTGGGTGGGTGTTAGCCTTGGATTTTCGGACAAATTGATCCGGACTCCACAAGCCCCATTTTAATGGGTATTAGGCTTATATTTCTAACCTTGTTCATATCCAATTCATTTTTAGTTGCTATTAGGCTTCGATTTTATGGGTAACACAATTTTCTCCCAAGCATGATTGAACTTGGTTTTTTGGTGTGTGTTACCCTTGGATTTTCGGACAAATTGATCCGGACTCGACTAGCCCCATTTTAATGGTTATTAGGCTTATATTTCTAACCTTGTTCATATCAAAGCACTTTTTAGTTGCTATTAGGCTTCAACTTTATGGGTAACACACTTCCCCCCAAGCATGATTGAACTTGGTTTTTAGTGGGTGTTAGCCTTGGATTTTCGGACAAATTGATCCGGACTCGACTAGCCCCATTTTATTGGGTATTAGCCTTATATTTCTAACCTTGTTCATATCCAACAACATTTTAGTTGCTATTAGGCTTCAATTTTATGACTAACACACTTTTCCCCCAAGCATGATTGTACTTGGTTTTTGGGTGGGTGTTAGCCTTGGATTTTCGGACAAATTGATCCGGACTCGACTAGCCCCATTTTAATGGGTAGTAGCTTTTTATTTCTAACCTTGTTCATATCCAAGCACTTTTTAGTTGCTATTAGGCTTCCATTTTATAGGTAACACACTTTCCCCCCAAGCATGATTGAACTTGGTTTTTGGGTGGGTCTTAGCCTTGGATTTTCGGACAAATTGAGCCGGACTCGACTAGCCCCATTTTAATGGGTATTAGGCTTATATTTCTAACCTTGTTCATATCCAAGCACTTTTTAGTTGCTATTAGGCTTCAATTTTATGGGTAACACACTTTTCCCCCAAGCATGATTGAACTTGGTTTTTGGGTGGGTGTTACCCTTGGATTTTCGGACAAATTGATCCGGACTCGACTAGGCCCATTTTAATGGTTATTAGGCTTATATTTCTAACCTTGTTCATATCCAAGCACTTTTTAGTTGCTATTAGGCTTCAACTTTATGGGTAACACACTTCCCCCCCAAGCATGATTGAACTTGGTTTTTGGGTGGGTGTTAGCCTTGGATTTTCGGACAAATTGATCCGGACTCGACTAGCCCCATTTTAATGGGTATTAGGCTTATATTTATAACCTTGTTCATATCCAAGCACTTTTTAGTTGCTATTAGGCTTCAATTTTATGGGTAACCTACTTTTCCCCCAAGCATGATTGAACTTGGTTTTTGAGTGGGTGTTAGCCTTGGATTTTCGGACCAATTAATCCGGACTCGACTAACCCCATTTTATTGGGTATTAGCCTTATATTTCTAACCTTGTTCATATCCAACAACATTTTAGTTGCTATTAGACTTCAATTTTATGACTAACACACTTTTCCCCCAAGCATGATTGTACTTGGTTTTTGGGTGGGTGTTAGCCTTGGATTTTCGGACAAATTGATCCGGACTCGACTAGCCCCATTTTAATTGGTATTAGGCTTATATTTCTAACCTTGTTCATATACAAGCACTTTTTAGTTGCTATTAGGCTTCAATTTTATTGGTAACACACTTCCCCAAGCATGATTGAACTTGGTTTTGGGTGGGTGTTAGCCTTGGATTTTCGGACAAATTGATCCGGACTCGACTAGCCCCATTTTAATTGGTATTAGGCTTATATTTCTAACCTTGTTCATATACAAGCACTTTTTAGTTGCTATTAGGCTTCAATTTTATTGGTAACCTAGTTTTCCCCCAAGCATGATTGAACTTGGTTTTTAGTGGGTGTTAGCCTTGGATTTTCGGACAAATTGATCCGGACTCGACTAGCCCCATTTTATTGGGTATTAGCCTTATATTTCTAACCTTGTTCATATCCAACAACTTTTTAGTTGCTATTAGGCTTCTATTTTATGGATAACACACTTTTCCCCAAGCATGATTGAACTTGGTTTTTGGGTGGGTGTTAGCCTTGGATTTTCGGACAAATTGATCCGGACTCGACTAGCCCCATTTTATTGGGTATTAGCCTTATATTTCTAACCTTGTTCATATCCAACAACATTTTAGTTGCTATTAGGCTTCAATTTTATGACTAATACACTTTTCCCCCAAGCATGATTGTACTTGGTTTTTGGGTGGGTGTTAGCCTTGGATTTTCGGACAAATTGATCCGGACTCGACTAGCCCCATTTTAATGGGTAGTAGCTTTTTATTTCTAACCTTGTTCATATCCAAGCACTTTTTAGTTGCTATTAGGCTTCCATTTTATAGGTAACACACTTTCCCCCCAAGCATGATTGAACTTGGTTTTTGGGTGGGTCTTAGCCTTGTCTTTTCGGACAAATTGAGCCGGACTCGACTAGCCCCATTTTAATGGGTATTAGGCTTATATTTCTAACCTTGTTCATATCCAAGCACTTTTTAGTTGCTATTAGGCTTCAATTTTATGGGTAACACACTTTTCCCCCAAGCATGATTGAACTTGGTTTTTGGGTGGGTGTTACCCTTGGATTTTCGGACAAATTGATCCGGACTCGACTAGCCCCATTTTAATGGTTATTAGGCTTATATTTCTAACCTTGTTCATATCAAAGCACTTTTTAGTTGCTATTAGGCTTCAACTTTATGGGTAACACATTTCTCCCAAGCATGATTCAACTTGGTTTTTGGGTGGGTGTTAGCCTTGGATTTTCGGACAAATTGATCCGGACTCGACTAGCCCCATTTTAATGGGTATTAGGCTTATATTTCTAACCTTGTTCATATACAAGCACTTTTTAGTTGCTATTAGGCTTCAATTTTATGGGTAACCTACTTTTCCCCCAAGCATGATTGAACTTGGTTTTTGAGTGGGTGTTAGCCTTGGATTTTCGGACAAATTGATCCGGACTCGACTAGCCCCATTTTATTGGGTATTAGCCTTATATTTCTAACCTTGTTCATATCCAACAACATTTTAGTTGCTATTAGGCTTCAATTTTATGACTAACACACTTTTCCCCCAAGCATGATTGAACTTGGTTTTTGGGTGGGTGTTACCCTTGGATTTTCGGACAAATTGATCCGGACTCGACTAGCCCCATTTTAATGGTTATGAGGCTTATATTTCTAACCTTGTTCATTTCCAAGCACTTTTTAGTTGCTATTAGGCTTCAACTTTATGGGTAACACACTTCCCCCCCAAGCATGATTGAACTTGGTTTTTGGGTGGGTGTTAGCCTTGGATTTTCGGACAAATTGATCCGGACTCGACTAGAACCATTTTAATGGGTATTAGGCTTATATTTCTAACCTTGTTCATATACAAGCTCTTTTTAGTTGCTATTAGGCTTCAATTTTATGGGTAACCTACTTTTCCCCCAAGCATGATTGAACTTGGTTTTTGCGTGGGTGTTAGCCTTGGATTTTCGGACAAATTGATCCGGACTAGACTAGCCCCATTTTATTGGGTATTAGCCTTATATTTCTAACCTTGTTCATATCCAACAACTTTTTAGTTGCTATTAGGCTTCAATTTTATGGCTAACACACTTTTCCCCAAGCATGATTGAACTTGGTTTTTGGGTGGGTGTTAGCCTTGGATTTTCGGACAAATTGATCCGGACTCGACTAGCCCCATTTTAATGGGTATTAGGCTTATATTTCTAACCTTGTTCATATACAAGCACTTTTTAGTTGCTATTAGGCTTCAATTTTATGGGTAACCTACTTTTCCCCCAAGCATGATTGAACTTGGTTTTTGAGTGGGTGTTAGCCTTGGATTTTCGGACAAATTGATCCGGACTCGACTAGCCCCATTTTATTGGGTATTAGCCTTATATTTCTAACCTTGTTCATATCCAACAACATTTTAGTTGCTATTAGGCTTCAATTTTATGACTAACACACTTTTCCCCCAAGCATGATTGTACTTGGTTTTTGGGTGGGTATTTGCCTTGGATATTCGGAGAAATTGATCTGGACTCGACTAGCCCCATTTTAATGGGTATTAGGCTTATATTTCTAACCTTGTTCGTATACAAAAACTTTTTAGTTGATATTAGGCTTCAATTTTATGGGTAACCCACTTTTCCCCCAAGCATGATTGAACTTGGTTTTTGGGTGGGTGTTAGCCTTGGATTTTCGGACAAATTGATCCGGACTCGACTAGCCCCATTTTAATGGGTATTAGGCTTATATTTCTAACCTTGTTCATATCCAAGCACTTTTTAGTTGCTATTAGGCTTCAATTTTATGGGTAACCTACTTTTCCCCCAAGCATGATTGAACTTGGTTGTTGAGTGGGTGTTAGCCTTGGATTTTCGGACAAATTGATCCGGACTAGACTAGCCCCATTTTATTGGGTATTAGCCTTATATTTCTAACCTTGTTCATATCCAACAACTTTTTAGTTGCTATTAGGCTTCAATTTTATGGCTAACACACTTTTCCCCAAGCATGATTGAACTTGGTTTTTGGGTGGGTGTTAGCCTTGGATTTTCGGACAAATTGATCCGGACTCGACTAGCCCCATTTTAATGGGTATTAGGCTTATATTTCTAACCTTGTTCATATACAAGCACTTTTTAGTTGCTATTAGGCTTCAATTTTATGGGTAACCTACTTTTCCCCCAAGCATGATTGAACTTGGTTGTTGAGTGGGTGTTAGCCTTGGATTTTCGGACAAATTGATCCGGACTCGACTAGCCCCATTTTGTTGGGTATTAGCCTTATATTTCTAACCTTGTTCATATCCAACAACATTTTAGTTGCTATTAGGCTTCAATTTTATGACTAACACACTTTTCCCCCAAGCATGATTGAACTTGGTTTTTGGGTGGGTGTTAGCCTTGGATTTTCGGACAAATTGATCCGGACTCGACTAGCCCCATTTTAATGGTTATTAGGCTTATATTTCTAACCTTGTTCATATCCAAGCACTTTTTAGTTGCTATTAGGCTTCAACTTTATGGGTAATAAACTTCCCACCCAAGCATGATTGAACTTGGTTTTTGGGTGGGTGTTAGCCTTGGATTTTCGGACAAATTGATCCGGACTCGACTAGCCCCATTTTAATGGGTATTAGGCTTATATTTCTAACCTTGTTCATATCCAAGCACTTTTTAGTTGCTATTAGGCTTCAATTTTATGGGTAACCTACTTTTCCCCCAAGCATGATTGAACTTGGTTTTTGGGTGGGTGTTAGCCTTGGATTTTCGGACAAATTGATCCGGACTAGACTAGCCCCATTTTATTGGGTATTAGCCTTATATTTCTAACCTTGTTCATATCCAACAACTTTTTAGTTGCTATTAGGCTTCAATTTTATGGCTAACACACTTTTCCCCAAGCATGATTGAACTTGGTTTTTGGGTGGGTGTTAGCCTTGGATTTTCGGACAAATTGATCCGGACTCGACTAGCCCCATTTTAATGGGTATTAGGCTTATATTTCTAACCTTGTTCATATACAAGCACTTTTTAGTTGCTATTAGGCTTCAATTTTATGGGTAACCTACTTTTCCCCCAAGCATGATTGAACTTGGTTGTTGAGTGGGTGTTAGCCTTGGATTTTCGGACAAATTGATCCGGACTCGACTAGCCCCATTTTAATGGGTATTAGGCTTATATTTCTAACCTTGTTCATATCCAACAACTTTTTAGTTGCTATTAGGCTTCAATTTTATGACTAACACACTTTTCCCCCAAGCATGATTGAACTTGGTTTTTGGGTGGGTGCTACCCTTGGATTTTCGGAGAAATTGATCCGGACTCGACTAGCCCCATTTTAATGGTTATTAGGCTTATATTTCTAACCTTGTTCATATCCAAGCACTTTTTAGTTGCTATTAGGCTTCAACTTTATGGGTAATACACTTCCCCCCCAAGCATGATTGAACTTGGTTTTTGGGTGGGTGTTAGCCTTGGATTTTCGGACAAATTGATCCGCACTCGACTAGCCCCATTTTAATGGGTATTAGGCTTATATTTCTAACCTTGTTCATATCCAAGCACTTTTTAGTTGCTATTAGGCTTCAATTTTATGGGTAACCTACTTTTCCCCCAAGCATGATTGAACTTGGTTTTTGGGTGGGTGTTAGCCTTGGATTTTCGGACAAATTGATCCGGACTAGACTAGCCCCATTTTATTGGGTATTAGCCTTATATTTCTAACCTTGTTCATATCCAACAACATTTTAGTTGCTATTAGGCTTCAATTTTATGGCTAACACACTTTTCCCCAAGCATGATTGAACTTGGTTTTTGGGTGGGTGTTAGCCTTGGATTTTCGGACAAATTGATCCGGACTCGACTAGCCCCATTTTATTGGGTATTAGCCTTATATTTCTAACCTTGTTCATATCCAACAACATTTTAGTTGCTATTAGGCTTCAATTTTATGACTAACACACTTTTCCCCCAAGCATGATTGTACTTGGTTTTTGGGTGGGTGTTAGCCTTGGATTTTCGGACAAATTGATCCGGACTCGACTAGCCCCATTTTATTGGGTATTAGCCTTATATTTCTAACCTTGTTCATATCCAACAACATTTTAGTTGCTATTAGGCTTCAAATTTATGGGTAACGCACTTTCCCCCCAAGCATGATTGAACTTGGTTTTTGGGTGGGTCTTAGCCTTGGATTTTCGGACAAATTGAGCCGGACTCGACTAGCCCCATTTTAATGGGTATTAGGCTTATATTTCTAACCTTGTTCATATCCAAGCACTTTTTAGTTGCTATTAGGCTTCAATTTTATGGGTAACACACTTTTCCCCTAAGCATGATTCAACTTGGTTTTTGGGTGGGTGTTACCCTTGGATTTTCGGACAAATTGATCCGGACTCGACTAGCCCCATTTTAATGGTTATTAGGCTTATATTTCTAACCTTGTTCATATCAAAGCACTTTTTAGTTGCTATTAGGCTTCAACTTTATGGGTAACACATTTCCCCCCCAAGCATGATTGAACTTGGTTTTTGGGTGGGTGTTAGCCTTGGATTTTCGGACAAATTGATCCGGACTCGACTAGCCCCATTTTAATGGGTATTAGGCTTATATTTCTAACCTTGTTCATATACAAGCACTTTTTAGTTGCTATTAGGCTTCAATTTTATGGGTAACCTACTTTTCCCCCAAGCATGATTGAACTTGGTTTTTGAGTGGGTGTTAGCCTTGGATTTTCGGACAAATTGATCCGGACTCGACTAGCCCCATTTTATTGGGTATTAGCCTTATATTTCTAACCTTGTTCATATCCAACAACATTTTAGTTGCTATTAGGCTTCAATTTTATGACTAACACACTTTTCCCCCAAGCATGATTGTACTTGGTTTTTGGGTGGGTGTTAGCCTTGGATTTTCGGACAAATTGATCCGGACTCGACTAGCCCCATTTTAATGGGTATTAGGCTTATATTTCTAACCTTGTTCATATCCAAGCACTTTTTAGTTGCTATTAGGCTTCAACTTTATGGGTAATACACTTCCCCCCCAAGCATGATTGAACTTGGTTTTTGGGTGGGTGTTAGCCTTGGATTTTCGGACAAATTGATCCGGACTCGACTAGCCCCATTTTAATGGGTATTAGGCTTATATTTCTAACCTTGTTCATATCCAAGCACTTTTTAGTTGCTATTAGGCTTCAATTTTATGGGTAACCTACTTTTCCCCCAAGCATGATTGAACTTGGTTTTTGGGTGGGTGTTAGCCTTGGATTTTCGGACAAATTGATCCGGACTAGACTAGCCCCATTTTATTGGGTATTAGCCTTATATTTCTAACCTTGTTCATATCCAACAACTTTTTAGTTGCTATTAGGCTTCAATTTTATGGCTAACACACTTTTCCCCAAGCATGATTGAACTTGGTTTTTGGGTGGGTGTTAGCCTTGGATTTTCGGCCAAATTGATCCGGACTAGACTAGCCCCATTTTATTGGGTATTAGCCTTATATTTCTAACCTTGTTCATATCCAACAACTTTTTAGTTGCTATTAGGCTTCCATTTTATAGGTAACACACTTTCCCCCCAAGCATGATTGAACTTGGTTTTTGGGTGGGTCTTAGCCTTGGATTTTCGGACAAATTGAGCCGGACTCGACTAGCCCCATTTTAATGGGTATTAGGCTTATATTTCTAACCTTGTTCATATCCAAGCACTTTTTAGTTGCTATTAGGCTTCAATTTTATGGGTAACACACTTTTCCCCCAAGCATGATTGAACTTGGTTTTTGGGTGGGTGCTACCCTTGGATTTTCGGACAAATTGATCCGGACTCGACTAGCCCCATTTTAATGGTTATTAGGCTTATATTTCTAACCTTGTTCATATCCAAGCACTTTTTAGTTGCTATTAGGCTTCAACTTTATGGGTAATACACTTCCCCCCCAAGCATGATTGAACTTGGTTTTTGGGTGGGTGTTAGCCTTGGATTTTCGGACAAATTGATCCGGACTCGACTAGCCCCATTTTAATGGGTAGTAGCTTTTTATTCCTAACCTTCTCATATCCAAGCACTTTTTAGTTGCTATTAGGCTTCCATTTTATAGGTAACACACTTTCCCCCCAAGCATGATTGAACTTGGTTTTTGGGTGGGTGTTAGCCTTGGATTTTCGGACAAATTGATCCGGACTCGACTAGCCCCATTTTAATGGGTATTAGGCTTATATTTCTAACCTTGTTCATATCAAAGCACTTTTTAGTTGCTATTAGGCTTCAATTTTATGGGTAACCCACTTTTCCCCCAAGCATGATTGAACTTGGTTTTTGGGTGGGTGTTAGCCTTGGATTTTCGGACAAATTGATCCGGACTCGACTAGCCCCATTTTAATGGGTAGTAGCTTTTTATTTCTAACCTTGTTCATATCCAAGCACTTTTTAGTTGCTATTAGGCTTCCATTTTATAGGTAACACACTTTCCCCCCAAGCATGATTGAACTTGGTTTTTGGGTGGGTCTTAGCCTTGGATTTTCGGACAAATTGAGCCGGACTCGACTAGCCCCATTTTAATGGGTATTAGGCTTATATTTCTAACCTTGTTCATATCCAAGCACTTTTTAGTTGCTATTAGGCTTCAATTTTATGGGTAACACACTTTTCCCCCAAGCATGATTGAACTTGGTTTTTGGGTGGGTGTTAGCCTTGGATTTTCGGACAAATTGATCCGGACTCGACTAGCCCCATTTTAATGGGTATTAGGCTTATATTTCTAACCTTGTTCATATCCAACAACTTTTTAGTTGCTATTAGGCTTCAATTTTATGGCTAACACACTTTTCCCCAAGCATGATTGAACTTGGTTTTTGGGTGGGTGTTAGCCTTGGATTTTCGGACAAATTGATCCGGACTCGACTAGCCCCATTTTAATGGGTATTAGGCTTATATTTCTAACCTTGTTCATATCCAAGCACTTTTTAGTTGCTATTAGGCTTCAATTTTATGGGTAACCTACTTTTCCCCCAAGCATGATTGAACTTGGTTTTTGAGTGGGTGTTAGCCTTGGATTTTCGGACAAATTGATCCGGACTCGACTAGCCCCATTTTATTGGGTATTAGCCTTATATTTCTAACCTTGTTCATATCCAACAACATTTTAGTTGCTATTAGAATTCAATTTTATGGGTATCACAATTTGCCACCAAGCATGATTGTACTTGGTTTTTTGGTGGGTGTTAGCCTTGGATTTTCGGACAAATTGATCCTGACTCGACTAGCCCCATTTTATTGGGTATTAGCCTTATATTTCTAACCTTGTTCATATCCAACAACATTTTAGTTGCTATTAGGCTTCAATTTTATGACTAACACACTTTTCCCCCAAGCATGATTGTACTTGGTTTTTGGGTGGGTGTTAGCCTTGGATTTTCGGACAAATTGATCCGGACTCGACTAGCCCCATTTTAATGGGTAGTAGCTTTTTATTTCTAACCTTCTCATATCCAAGCACTTTTTAGTTGCTATTAGGCTTCCATTTATAGCTAACACCCTTTCCCCAAGCATGATTGAACTTGGTTTTGGGTGGGTCTTAGCCTTGGATTTTCGGACAAATTGAGCCGGACTCGACTAGCCCCATTTTAATGGGTATTAGCCTTATATTTCTAACCTTGTTCATATCCAAGCACTTTTTAGTTGCTATTAGGCTTCAATTTTATGGGTAACACACTTTTCCCCCAAGCATGATTGAACTTGGTTTTTGGGTGGGTGTTAGCCTTTGATTTTCGGACAAATTGATCCTGACTCGACTAGCCCCATTTTAATGGGTATTAGGCTTATATTTCTAACCTTGTTCATATCAAAGCACTTTTTAGTTGCTATTAGGCTTCAATTTTATGGCTAACACACTTTTCCCCAAGCATGATTGAACTTGGTTTTTGGGTGGGTGTTAGCCTTGGATTTTCGGACAAATTGATCCGGACTCGACTAGCCCCATTTTAATGGGTATTAGGCTTATATTTCTAACCTTGTTCATATACAAGCACTTTTTAGTTGCTATTAGGCTTCAATTTTATGGGTAACCTACTTTTCCCCCAAGCATGATTGAACTTGGTTTTTGAGTGGGTGTTAGCCTTGGATTTTCGGACAAATTGATCCGGACTCGACTAGCCCCATTTTATTGGGTATTAGCCTTATATTTCTAACCTTGTTCATATCCAACAACATTTTAGTTGCTATTAGGCTTCAATTTTATGACTAACACACTTTTCTCCCAAGCATGATTGAACTTGGTTTTTGGGTGGGTGCTACCCTTGGATTTTCGGACAAATTGATCCGGACTCGACTAACCCCATTTTAATGGTTATTAGGCTTATATTTCTAACCTTGTTCATATCCAAGCACTTTTTAGTTGCTATTAGGCTTCAACTTTATGGGTAATAAACTTCCCACCCAAGCATGATTGAACTTGGTTTTTGAGTGGGTGTTAGCCTTGGATTTTCGGACAAATTGATCCGGACTCGACTAGCCCCATTTTAATGGGTATTAGGCTTATATTTCTAACCTTGTTCATATCCAAGCACTTTTTAGTTGCTATTAGGCTTCAATTTTATGGGTAACCTACTTTTCCCCCAAGCATGATTGAACTTGGTTTTTGGGTGGGTGTTAGCCTTGGATTTTCGGACAAATTGATCCGGACTAGACTAGCCCCATTTTATTGGGTATTAGCCTTATATTTCTAACCTTGTTCATATCCAACAACTTTTTAGTTGCTATTAGGCTTCAATTTTATGGCTAACACACTTTTCCCCAAGCATGATTGAACTTGGTTTTTGGGTGGGTGTTAGCCTTGGATTTTCGGCCAAATTGATCCGGACTAGACTAGCCCCATTTTATTGGGTATTAGCCTTATATTTCTAACCTTGTTCATATCCAACATCTTTTAGTTGCTATTAGGCTTCCATTTTATAGGTAACTACAGTTTCCCCAAGCATGATTGAACTTGGTTTTTGGGTGGGTCTTAGCCTTGGATTTTCGGACAAATTGAGCCGGACTCGACTAGCCCCATTTTAATGGGTATTAGGCTTATATTTCTAACCTTGTTCATATCCAAGCACTTTTTAGTTGCTATTAGGCTTCAATTTTATGGGTAACACACTTTTCCCCCAAGCATGATTGAACTTGGTTTTTGGGTGGGTGTTACCCTTGGATTTTCGGACAAATTGATCCGGACTCGACTAGCCCCATTTTAATGGTTATTAGGCTTATATTTCTAACCTTGTTCATATCCAAGCACTTTTTAGTTGCTATTAGGCTTCAACTTTATGGGTAATACACTTCCCCCCCAAGCATGATTGAACTTGGTTTTTGGGTGGGTGTTAGCCTTGGATTTTCGGACAAATTGATCCGGACTGGACTAGCCCCATTTTAATGGGTATTAGGCTTATATTTCTAACCTTCTCATATCCAAGCACTTTTTATTTGCTATTAGGCTTCCATTTTATAGGTAACACACTTTCCCCCCAAGCATGATTGAACTTGGTTTTTGGGTGGGTCTTAGCCTTGGATTTTCGGACAAATTGATCCGGACTCGACTAGCCCCATTTTAATGGGTATTAGCCTTATATTTCTAACCTTGT
>CM063599.1:13366113-13416062 GCA_032356905.1 Salix exigua
TCCCATAATATTGAAGTATAAAACCAACTAAAAAGGAATTGGAAATGAAAAAGGCTATAAATATAAGGATAATACTCATTTAAATGGGTCTAGTCATGGAAGGATCAATTTGTCCGAAAATGCAAGTCTAACACCCACTCCAAAAACCAAGTTCAATCGTGCATGGGGAAAAGTCTATTTCCCATAAAATTGAAGTATAAAACCAACTGAAAAGGTCTTGGATATGAAAAATATTAGAAATAGCAGGATAATACTCCTTGAAATGGGGCTAGTTGTGTCGGGATCAATTTGTCCGAAAATCCAAGGCTAACACCCACTCCAAAAACCAAGTTCAATCATGCTTGGGGGGAAAGTCTATTTCCCATAAAATTGAAGCCTAAAACCAACTAAAAAGGGATTGGATATGAAAAAGGTTTTAAATATAAGGATAATATTCATTTAAATGGGGCTAGTCGTGTCACGATTAAATTGTCCGAAAATCCAAGGCTAACACCCTCTCCAAAAACAAAGTTCAATCATGCTTGGGGGAAAAGTCTATTTCCCATAAAATTGAAGTCTAAAACCAACTAAAAGGTCTTGGATATGAAAAATATTAGAAATATAAGGATCATACTCATTTAAATAGGGCTAGTCATGTCAGGATCAATTTGTCCGAAAATCCACGGCTAACACCCACTCAAAAACCAAGTTCAATCATGCTTGGGGAAAAGTCTATTTCCCATAAAATTGAAGTATAAAACCAACTAAAAATCAATTGGAAATGAAAAAGGCTATAAATATAAGGATAATACTCATTTAAATGGGGCTAGTCATGGAGGGATGAATTTGTCCGAAAATCCAAGTCTAACACCCACTCCAAAAACCAAGTTCAATCATGCTTGGGGAAAAGTCTATTTCCTTAAAATTGAAGTATAAAACCACCCAAAAGGTCTTGAATTTGAAAAAGGTAGAAATATAAGGATAATACTCATTTAAATGGGGCTAGTCAGTGTCAGGATCAATTTGTCTCGAAAATCCACGTCTAACATCCACTCAAAAACCAAGTTTAATCAATCTTGGGGAAAAGTCTATTTGCCATAAAATTGAAGTATAAAACCAAATAAAAAGGTATTGGATATGTAAAAGGGTGGAAATATAAGGATAATACTTATTTAAATTGGGCTAGTCGTGTCGGGATCAATTTGTCCGAAAATCCACGGCTAACTCCCACTCCAAAAATCAAGTTCAATCATGCTTGGGGAAAAGTCTATTTCCAATAAAATTGAAGTATAAAACCAACTAAAAAGAAATTGGAAATGAAAAAGGCTATAAATATAAAGATAATACTAATCTAAATGGGGCTAGTCATGGAAGGATGAATTTGTCCGAAAATCCAAGTCTAACACCCACTCCAAAAACCAAGTTCCATAATGCTTGGGGAAAAGTCTATTTCCCATAAAATTTAAATATAAAACAAACTAAAAAGTTCTTGGATATGAAAAATATTAGAAATATAAGGATCATACTCATTTAAATAGGGCTAGTCGTGTCAGGATCAATTTGTCCGAAAATCCACGGCTAACACCCACTCAAAAACCAAGTTCAATCATGCTTGGGGAAAAGTCTATTTCCCATAAAATTGAAGTATAAAACCAACTAAAAGAAATTGGAAATGAAAAAGGCTATAAAATAAGGATAATACTCATTTAAATGGGGCTAGTCATGGAGGGATCAATTTGTCCGAAAATCCAAGGCTAACACCCACTCCAAAACCAAGTTCAATCATGCTTGGGCGAAACGTCTATTTCCAATAACATTGAAGTATAAAACCGAATAAAAAGGGATTGGATATCAAAAATGCTACAAATAGAAGGATAATACTCATTTAAATGGGGCTAGTCGAGGGAGGATCAATTTGTCCGAAAATCCAAGGCTAACACCCACTCCAAAAACCAAGTTCAATCATGTTTGGGGGAAAATCTATTTCCCATAAAATTGAAGTCTAAAACCAACTAAAAAGGGATTGGATATGAAAAAGGCTATAAATATAAGGATAATACTCATTTAAATGGGGCTAGTTGTGTCACGATCAAATTGTCCGAAATTCCAAGGCTAACACCCACTCCAAAAACCAAGTTGAATCATTCTTGGGGGAAAAGTCTATTTCCCAGAAACTTGAAGTATAAAACCAACTAAAAGGTCTTGGATATGAAAAATATTAGAAATAGCAGGATAATACTCCTTGAAATGGGGCTAGTTGTGTCGGGATCAATTTGTCCGAAAATCCACGCCTAACACCCACCCAAAAACCAAGTTCAATAATGCTTGGGGGAAAAGTCTATTTCCCATAAAATTGAAGCCTAAAACCAACTAAAAAGGGATTGGATATGAAAAAAGCTATAAATATAAGGATAATACTCACTTAAATGGGGCTAGTCATGGAGGGATCATTTTGTCCGAAAATCCACGGCTAACACCCACTCCAAAAACCAAGGTCAATCATGCTTGGGGGAAACGTCTATTTCCAATAAAATTGAAGTATAAAACCAACTAAAAAGGGCTTGGATATGAAAAACATTAGAAATATAAGTATAATACTCATTTAAATGGGGCTAGTCGAGGCACGATCAATTTGTCCGAAAATCCAAGGCTAACAACCACTCCAAAAACCAAGTTCAATCATGCTTGGGGGAAAAGTCTATTTCCCATAAAATTGAAGAATAAAACCAACTAAAAATCAATTGGAAATGAAAAAGGCTATAAATATAAGGATAATACTCATTTAAATGGGGCTAGTCATGGAGGGATGAATTTGTCCGAAAATCCAAGTCTAACACCCACTCCAAAAACCAAGTTCAATCATGCTTGGGGAAAAGTCTATTTCCCTTAAAATTGAAGTATAAAACCACCCAAAAAGGTCTTGAATTTGAAAAAGGTAGAAATATAAGGATAATACTCATTTAAATGGGGCTAGTCGTGTCGGGATCAATTTGTCCGAAAATCCACGTCTAACATCCACTCAAAAACCAAGTTTAATCAATCTTGGGGAAAAGTCTATTTGCCATAAAATTGAAGCTCATTTAAATGGGGCTAGTGTGGATCAATTTGTCGAAAATCCAGCTAACATCCACTCAAAACCAAGTTTAATCAATCTTGGGAAAAGTCTATTGCCATAAAATTGAAGTATAAACCAAATAAAAGGTCTTGATATGTAAAAGGGTGGAAATATAAGGATAATACTTATTTAAATTGGGCTAGTCGTGTCGGGATCAATTTGTCCGAAAATCCACTGGCTAACTCCCACTCCAAAAATCAAGTTCAATCATGCTTGGGGAAAAGTCTATTTCCAATAAAATTGAAGTATAAAACCAACTAAAAGAAATTGGAAATGAAAAAGGCTATAAATATAAAGATAATACTAATCTAAATGGGGCTAGTCATGGAAGGATGAATTTGTCCGAAAATCCAAGTCTAACACCCACTCCAAAAACCAAGTTCCATAATGCTTGGGGAAAAGTCTATTTCCCATAAAATTTAAATATAAAACAAACTAAAAAGTTCTTGGATATGAAAAAAGCTATAAATATAAGGATAATACTCATTTAAATGGGGCTAGTCGAGGCAGGATCAATTTGTCCGAAAATCAAAGGCTAACACCCACTCCAAAAACCAAGTTCAATCATGCTTGGGGGAAACGTCTATTTCCAATAAAATTGAAGTATAAAACCGACTAAAATGGGATTGGATATCAAAAATGCTATAAATAGAAGGATAATACTCATTTAAATGGGGCTAGTCGAAGCAGGATCAATTTGTCCGAAAATCAAAGGCTAACACCCACTCCAAAAACCAAGTTCAATCATGCTTTGGGGAAACGTCTATTTCCAATAAAATTGAAGTATAAAACCGACTAAAAAGGGATTGGATATCAAAAATGCTACAAATAGAAGGATAATACTCATTTAAATGGGGCTAGTCGAGGGAGGATCAATTTGTCCGAAAATCCAAGGCTAACACCCACTCCAAAAACCAAGTTCAATCATGCTTGGAGAAAAGTCTATTTCCACAAAATTGAAGTATAAAACCAACTAAAAGGTATTGGATATGAAAAATATTAGAAATATAAGGATAATACTCATTTAAATGGGGCTAGTCGTATCAAAATCAATTTGTCCGAATATCCAAGGCTAACACCCACTCCAAAAACCAAGTTCAATCATGCTTGGGGAAAAGTCTATTTCCCACAAAATTGAAGTATAAAACCAACTAAAAGGTCTTGGATATGAAAAATATTAGAAATAGCAGGATAATACTCCTTGAAATGGGGCTAGTTGTGTCGGGATCAATTTGTCCGAAAATCCACGCCTAACACCCACTCAAAAACCAAGTTCAATCATGCTTGGGGAAAAGTCTATTTCCCATAAAATTGAAGCATAAAACCAACTAAAAAGGAATTGGAAATGAAAAAGGCTATAAATATAAGGATAATACTCACTTAAATGGGGCTAGTCATGGAGGGATGAATTTGTCCGAAAATCCAAGGCTAACACCCACTCCAAAACCAAGTTCAATCATGCTTGGGAAAAGTCTATTTCCCATAAAATTGAAGTATAAAACCAACTAAAAGGTCTTGGATATGAAAAATATTAGAAATATAAGGATCATACTCATTTAAATAGGGCTAGTCATGTCGGGATCAATTTGTCCGAAAATCCACGGCTAACACCCACTCAAAAACCAAGTTCAATCATGCTTGGGGAAAAGTCTATTTCCCATAAAATTGAAGTATAAAACCAACTAAAAGAAATTGGAAATGAAAAAGGCTACAAATATAAGGGTAATACTCATTTAAATGGGGCTAGTCATGGAGGGATGAATTTGTCCAAAAATCCAAGTCTAACACCCACTCAAAAACCAAGTTGAATCAATCTTGGGGAAAGTCTATTTCAATAAAATTGAAGTATAAAACCAACTAAAAAGGAATTGGATATGTGAAAGGGTATAAATATAAGGATAATACTTATTTAAATGGGGCTATTAGTGTCGGGATCAATTTGTCCGAAAATCCACGGCTAACACCCACTCCAAAAGCAAGTTCAATCATGCTTGGGGAAAAGTCTATTTCCCATAAAATTGAAGTATAAATGTGAAATCCGAGGATAAAGTATACATGGAGGTAGGAGATTAAGATGAAACAAAGGAAAATAAAATGATAAGATGATATTATTATATAAGATGATATTATTACATAAAATTTAGGAAAAGCAAAAAAAAAAAAAAAAAAAAAAACGGGCACTATAAATACCCCTCTTTTTTTCAGCCATGTTCAGCTGAAACCAAGTAGAGAGGAGAAGGGAATTTCGAAAATTCATGCTATAAAAATCAAGAGCAAACACCCCAAAATTTGTAAACCCATACAAGCCTTGGATTTCTAAAGTGAAAGAGCACAATTTGGTGAAGAAATAACAAGAGAAAGTGAAGAAATTGGAGAAGAAAGGAGGAAGAGTGGCTGGATATTTTGAAGAAGAAGAAGGCTAGGATCTTTCCAAAAATTGTTAGATCCCATTCAAGTAAGGAGTTCTAACTTCAATTTCTAAGAAATTAACTTCAATTTAGAAGTTCTTGATTGTTTTTGAATTGGGAATTAGGGTTTCTAGCACAAAATGTTAGAGAAATGCATAAATGAGTAGTATTTCATGATTCAAGGAAAGACATGGCTGTTATTGATGAGAAATCAAAGATTGAAGATGAATTGGAGATATTTTCTTTTCCTCAAAAAACAGGACAGTTTCGTCACCCTATTTCTTAGGGATATTTGGACCTGAAAAACACCTAATTAGCGTATGATCCCTTCATAGAAGTTGTAGATGGGAGTGTTAGCTTTCCAGCAAATCAAACCTCATCTAATTTGGAGTTCTGGAACTCCAGATATGAGTAAAACACTGAGGAGAGGTCAAGCTGTCACATATGTTGACAATTTCGGCCAAGTTGAGAAAATATCAAAGATTTAGCCATGTTAAGGACATAAAAATTATCCCTTTTCCTTCATAAAGTGTGTATTGATTTTCTGAAAAAAAAAATAATAATAAAAGAAGAAATCAAAGGGTGATAAGAAATTGAATTCATGATGTTCTATTGGGAATACAAATGAGCTGAAAAATTAAAGGATGATAATGAGGAAAATAAGTGAGAAAGAGAAGAATTGGTAAAAGGAAAATGAATAATATTACCATTTTTAGTGTTGTTGTGGGTGATATAGGGAGTAATATAAATGATTAAATAAATGGTGGGTAATTGTGGTTTCAGGAAGAACCGCGGGTGACGGCAACAACAACAACGAGGGTAACGCAAGTCGAACATTCACAGCAGGTGGGTACTCGATACCTAAATTCTCATTATATAATATTACTTACCTTGTCGGGTATTGGAAAGTAAGATATAATTTTGGTGCTTATTGGGAGGAAAAAAAATGAGTAAAGGAAAGCTAGCGGATGGAAAGACATATCTATTTATATTTTCATATATATGTGTGTTTGGGTTGTTGTGTGTATATAAAAGAAACAAGTTAATTTATAAACTTGATTAACTATTCAATATGGGAATAGTTAATGATATCGGCAGTGACGTCGATATCGGCATAATGTATAAACTTGATTAACTATTCAATATGGGAATAGTTAATGATATCGGCAGTGACGTCGATATCGGCATAATGTATAAACTTGATTAACTATTCAATATGGGAATAGTTAATGATATCGGCAGTGACGTCGATATCGGCATAATGTATAAACTTGATTAACTATTCAATATGGGAATAGTTAATGATATCGGCAGGTGGCGTCGATATCGGCATAATGTATAAACTGGATTAACTATTCAATTGTGGAATAGTTAATGATATCGGCGAGTGACGTCGATATCGGCATGATATGTATAAACTTGATTAACTATTCAATTGTGGAATAGTTAATGATATCGGCAGTGACGTCGATATCGGCATTATATGTATAAACTTGATTAACTATTCAATTGTGGAATAGTTAATGATATCGGCAGGTGACGTCGATATCGGCATTATATTTATAAACTTGATTAATTATTCAATTTTGGAATAGTTAATGATGTCGGCAGGTGACGTCGATATCGGCGAGATATATATAAATTTGATTAACTATTTGATTTGAAGCGATTAATGATATCGGCGAGTGATGTCGATATCGACATGATGTATTAATTTGATTACTTTGGTTTTATTTTAAAATATATATAGTATTTATATATAATGATAACCATGGCTAGGTTTATGTTAAGATTTTCATGAAATTGATGAGTTGATTCCAGGACGTATAACTAAAGACACTATTAGAGGTCACTAGTGTCGGCTATGGTCTCTTTGAAGTGAAAAAAAAAAATGTATAGTAGTCAAAAAGAAATAAATCTTCTTTTGTTAAGACCTTAAAAGAGTGCACATAATGGTGTTTCGAATCTCACGTGATTTAAGCAAATTGATGGATAGATTACTCAAATTTTTCTGAAACTACTGGTATTTATTAAATTGTTTCACTCATATGAAAAATTTATATGTTGCAGGTTCTTCTCACCCTCGTAAAGAATAGTTTTTAAGTCTTATTTCCTTTTTTAATATAGATAATTAGAAATTGATGGTGTCTTGTTGTAAATTGGATTGAATAGTATAATTGTGAATTTTGTTTACGTAATATTAAATTGTGTTATGTTCGATGTATATGTATATGTGTGTTTATAGGTGAAACTTTCATGTATGAATTGATTGTTTTTCAATTTTTATCTTTTATGTGTGATGTAAGATGGAGTTCTGAAATGAATATGGATTTGAGCATATTCTGAGATGAATTATGTTGTTGATTGTGTTGAAATGTTTGTGAAAAATTTGGAAATCTTCCGGTATAGGGGAGACTATGCCGAAATTCTATTAGAAATTGCAGAAAAAAAAAAATAAAAAAATTTCATGCTTTATCCACTCTGTTTAGAGGGGAAATTGTTGGGTTGTTACAATAAAACCAACTAAAAAGGAATTGGAAACGAAAAAGGCTATAAATATAAGGATAATACTCATTTAAATGGGGCTAGTCATGGAAGGATCAATTTGTCCTAAAATCCAAGTCTAACACCCACTCCAAAAACCAAGTTCAATCGTGCTTGGGGAAAAGTCTATTTCCCATAAAATTGAAGTATAAAACCAACTAAAAGGTCTTGGATATGAAAAATATTAGAAATATAAGGATCATACTCATTTAAATAGGGCTAGTCAGTGTCGGGATCAATTTGTCCGAAAATCCACGGCTAACACCCACTCAAAAACCAAGTTGAATCATGCATGGGGAAAACTCTATTTCCGATAAAATTGAAGTATAAAACAAACTAAAAGGAATTGGAAATCAAAAGGCTATAAATATAAGGATAATACTCATTTAAATGGGGCTAGTCGAGGAAGGATCAATTTGTCCGAAAATCCAAGTCTAACACCCACTCCAAAAACCAAGTTCAATCATGCTTGGCGGAAAAGTCTATTTCCCATAAAATTGAAGTATAAAACCACCTAAAAAGGTCTTGAATTTGAAAAAGGTAGAAATATAAGGATCATACTCATTTAAATGGGGCTAGTCGTGTCGGGATCAATTTGTCCGAAAATCCACGTCTAACATCCACTCAAAAACCAAGTTTAATCAATCTTGGGGAAAAGTCTATTTGCCATAAAATTGAAGTATAAAACCAACTAAAAGGTCTTGGATATGTAAAAGGGTAGAAATATAAGGATAATACTTATTTAAATGGGGCTAGTCATGGAGAAATGAATTTGTCCGAAAATCCAAGCCTAACACCCACTCCAAAAACCAAGTTAAATCATGCTTGGGGGGAAAGTCTATTTCCCATAAAATTGAAGTCTAAAACCTACTAAAAGGAATCGGATATGTGAAAGGGTATAAATATAAGGATAATACTCATTTAAATGAGGCTAGTCAAGGCGGGATCAATTTGTTCGAAAATACAAGGCTAACACCCACTCAAAAACCAAGTTCAATCATGCTTTGGGAAAAGTCTATTTCCCATAAAATTGAAGTATAAAACCACTAAAAGGGAATGGATATGAACAAGGTTAGTAATATAAGGCTAATACTCATTTAAATGGTGCTAGTCGTGTGAGGATGAATTCGTCCGAAAAACTAAGGCTAACATCTATTCCAAAACCAAGTTCAATCAAGCTCGGGGAAAAGTCTATTTTGCCATAAAATTAAAGTATAAAACCAAGTAAAAGGGCTTGAATATGAATGAGGTTAGATATCTAAGGCTAATACTCATTTAAATGGGCCTAGTCCGATCTGGATGAATTTGTCCGAAAATCCAAGCTTAACACCCCTCCAAAACCAAGTTCAATCATCCTAGGGGAAGAGTCTATTTCCCATAAAATAGAAGTATAAAATAAACTAAAAGGGATTGGATATAAACAAATATAGAAATCTAAGGATAATACTCATCTAAATGGGGCTAGTCATGGAAGGATCAATTTGTCCGAAAATCCACGGCTAACACCCACTCAAAACCAAGTTCAATCATGCTTGGGGAAAAGTCTATTTCCCATAAAATTGAAGTATAAAACCACCTAAAAGTTCTTGAATATGAAAAAGGTAGAAATATAAGGATAATACTCATTTAAATGGGGCTAGTTGTGTCGGGATCACTTTGTCTAAAAATCCACGGCTAACACACGCTCAAAAAACCAAGTTCAATCATGCTTGGGGAAAAGTCTATTTCCCATAAAATTGAAGTATAAAACCAACTAAAAACGAATTGGAAATGAAAAAGGCTATAAATATAAGGATAATACTCATTTAAATGGGGCTAGTCATGGAAGGATGAATTTGTCCGAAAATCCAAGTCTAACACCCACTCCAAAAGCAAGTTCTATCATGCTTGGGGAAAAGTCTATTTCCCATAAAATAAAAGTATAAAAACAACTAAAAAGGTCTTCGATATGAAAAATATTAGAAATATAAGGATCATACTCATTTAAATAGGGCTAGTCGTGTCAGGATCAATTTGTCCAGAAAATCCACGGCTAACACCCACTCAAAAACCAATTCAATCATGCTTGGGGAAAAGTCTATTTCCCATAAAATTGAAGTATAAAACAAACTAAAAGGAATTGGAAATTAAAAGGCTGTAAATATAAGGATAATACTCATTTCAATGGGGCTAGTCATGCACGTATCCATTTGTCCGAAAATCCACGGCTAACACCCACTCAAAAACCAAGTTCAATCATGCTTGGGGAAAAGTCTATTTCCCATAATATTGAAGTATAAAACCAACTAAAAGGAATTGGATATGAAAAAAGATATAAATATAAGAATAATACTCATTTAAATGGGTCTAGTCGAGGGAGGATCAATTTGTCCGAAAATGCAAGTCTAACACCCACTCCAAAAACCAAGTTCAATCGTGCATGGGGAAAAGTCTATTTCCCATAAAATTGAAGTATAAAACCAACTGAAAAGGTCTTGGATATGAAAAATATTAGTAATATAAGCATCATACTCATTTAAATAGGGCTAGTCGTGTCGGGATCAATTTGTCCGAAAATCCACGGCTAACACCAGCTCAAAAACCAAGTTCAATCATGCTTGGGGAAAAGTCTATTTCCCATAAAATTGAAGTATAAAACAAACTAAAAAGGGCTTGGATATGAAAAAAGCTATAAATATAAGGATAATACTCATTTAAATTGGGCTAGTCATGGAAGGATGAATTTGTCCGAAAATCCAAGTCTAACACCCACTCCAAAAACCAAGTTCCATAATGCTTGGGGAAAAGTCTATTTCCCATAAAATTGAAGTATAAAACCAACTAAAAGTTCTTGGATATGAAAAATATTAGAAATATAAGGATCATACTCATTTAAATAGGGCTAGTCGTGTCGGGATCAATTTGTCCGAAAATCCACGCCTAACACCCACTCTAAAAACCAAGTTGAATCATGCTTGGGGGAAAAGTCTATTTCCCATAAAATTGAAGTATGAAACCAACTAAAAATCAATTGGAAATGAAAAAGGCTATAAATATAAGGATAATACTCATTTAAATGGGGCTAGTCATGGAGGGATGAATTTGTCCGAAAATCCAAGTCTAACACCCACTCCAAAAACCAAGTTCAATCATGCTTGGGGAAAAGTCTATTTCCTTAAAATTGAAGTATAAAACCACCCAAAAGGTCTTGAATTTGAAAAAGGTAGAAATATAAGGATAATACTCATTTAAATGGGGCTAGTCGTGTCGGGATCAATTTGTCTCGAAAATCCACGTCTAACATCCACTCAAAAACCAAGTTTAATCAATCTTGGGGAAAAGTCTATTTGCCATAAAATTGAAGTATAAAACCAAATAAAAAGGTCTTGGATATGTAAAAGGGTGGAAATATAAGGATAATACTTATTTAAATTGGGCTAGTCGTGTCGGGATCAATTTGTCCGAAAATCCACGGCTAACTCCCACTCCAAAAATCAAGTTCAATCATGCTTGGGGAAAAGTCTATTTCCAATAAAATTGAAGTATAAAACCAACTAAAAAGAAATTGGAAATGAAAAAGGCTATAAATATAAAGATAATACTAATCTAAATGGGGCTAGTCATGGAAGGATGAATTTGTCCGAAAATCCAAGTCTAACACCCACTCCAAAAACCAAGTTCCATAATGCTTGGGGAAAAGTCTATTTCCCATAAAATTTAAATATAAAACAAACTAAAAAGTTCTTGGATATGAAAAATATTAGAAATATAAGGATCATACTCATTTAAATAGGGCTAGTCGTGTCGGGATCAATTTGTCCGAAAATCCACGGCTAACACCCACTCAAAAACCAAGTTCAATCATGCTTGGGGAAAAGTCTATTTCCCATAAAATTGAAGTATAAAACCAACTAAAAAGAAATTGGAAATGAAAAAGGCTATAAAATAAGGATAATACTCATTTAAATGGGGCTAGTCATGGAGGGATGAATTTGTCCGAAAATCCAAGGCTAACACCCACTCCAAAACCAAGTTCAATCATGCTTGGGAAACGTCTATTTCCCATAAAATTGAAGTATAAAACCAACTAAAAGGTCTTGGATATGAAAAATATTAGAAATAGAAGGATAATACTCCTTGAAATGGGGCTAGTCGTGTCGGGATCAATTTGTCCGAAAATCCACGCCTAACACCCACTCAAAAACCAAGTTCAATCGTGCTTGGGGAAAAGTCTATTTCCCACAAAATTGAAGTATAAAACCAACTAAAAGGTATTGGATATGAAAAATATTAGAAATATAAGGATAATACTCATTTAAATGGGGCTAGTCGTATCAAAATCAATTTGTCCGAAAATCCAAGGCTAACACCCACTCCAAAAACCAAGTTCAATCATGCTTGGGGAAAAGTCTATTTCCCACAAAATTGAAGTATAAAACCAACTAAAAGGTCTTGGATATGAAAAATATTAGAAATAGCAGGATAATACTCCTTGAAATGGGGCTAGTTGTGTCGGGATCAATTTGTCCGAAAATCCACGCCTAACACCCACTCAAAAACCAAGTTCAATCATGCTTGGGGAAAAGTCTATTTCCCATAAAATTGAAGCATAAAACCAACTAAAAGGAATTGGAAATGAAAAAGGCTATAAATATAAGGATAATACTCACTTAAATGGGGCTAGTCATGGAGGGATGAATTTGTCCGAAAATCCAAGGCTAACACCCACTCCAAAAACCAAGTTCAATCATGCTTGGGAGGAAAGTCTATTTCCCATAAAATTGAAGTATAAAACCAACTAAAAAGGTCTTGGATATGAAAAATATTAGAAATATAAGGATCATACTCATTGAAATAGGGCTAGTCATGTCGGGATCAATTTGTCCGAAAATCCACGGCTAACACCCACTCAAAAACCAAGTTCAATCATGCTTGGGGAAAAGTCTATTTCCCATAAAATTGAAGTATAAAACCAACTAAAAAGAAATTGGAAATGAAAAAGGCTACAAATATAAGGGTAATACTCATTTAAATGGGGCTAGTCATGGAGGGATGAATTTGTCCAAAAATCCAAGTCTAACACCCACTCAAAAACCAAGTTGAATCAATCTTGGGGAAAGTCTATTTCAATAAAATTGAAGTATAAAACCAACTAAAAAGGAATTGGATATGTGAAAGGGTATAAATATAAGGATAATACTTATTTAAATGGGGCTATTAGTGTCGGGATCAATTTGTCCGAAAATCCAAGGCTAACACCCTCTCCAAAAACCAAGGTGAATCATGCTTGGGATAAAGTCTATTTCCCATAAAATTGAAGTCTAAAACCAACTAAAAAGGGATTGGATATGAAAAAGGCTATAAATATAAGGATAATACTCATTTAAATGGGGCTAGTCGAGGGAGGATCAATTTGTCCGAAAATCTAAGACTAACACCCACTCCAAAAACCAAGTTCAAGCATGCTTGGGGGAAAAGTCTATTTCCCATAAAATTGAAGTCTAAAACCAACTAAAAGGTCTTGGATATGAAAAATATTAGAAATATAAGGATCATACTCATTTAAATAGGGCTAGTCGTGATCGGGATCAATTTGTCCGAAAATCCACGGCTAACACCCACTCAAAAACCAAGTTGAATCATGCATGGGGAAAACTCTATTTCGATAAAATTGAAGTATAAAACAAACTAAAAGGAATTGGAAATCAAAAGGCTATAAATATAAGGATAATACTCATTTAAATGGGGCTAGTCATGGAAGGATGAATTTGTCCGAAAATCCAAGTCTAACACCCACTCCAAAAACCAAGTTCAAACATGCTTGGGGAAAAGTCTATTTGCCATGAAATTAAAGTATGAAACCAACTAAAAGGAATTGGAAATGAAAAAGGTTAGCATTATAAGGATAATACTCATTTAAATGGGGCTATTCATGGAACGATCAATTTGTCCGAAAATCCCAGGCTAAAACCCACTCCAAAAACCAAGGTGAATCATTCTTGGGGGGAAAAGTCTATTTCCCATAAAATTGAAGTCTAAAACCAACTAAAAGCAATTGGGAATGAAAAAGCCTATAAATATAAGGATAATACTCATTTAAATGGGCTAGTCATGGAGGGATGAATTTGTCCGAAAATCCAAGTCTAACACCCACTCCAAAAACCAAGTGCAATCATGCTTGGGGGAAAAGTCTATTTCCCATAAAATTGAAGTATAAAACCACCTAAAAGGTCTTGAATTTGAAAAAGGTAGAAATATAAGGATCATACTCATTTAAATGGGGCTAGTCGGTGTCGGGATCAATTTGTCCGAAAATCCACGTCTAACATCCACTCAAAAACCAAGTTTAATCAATCTTGGGGAAAAGTCTATTTGCCATAAAATTGAAGTATAAAACCAACTAAAAGGTCTTGGATATGTAAAAGGGTATAAATATAAGGATAATACTCATTTAAATGGGGCTAGTCGAGGGAGGATCAATTTGTCCGAAAATCCAAGGCTAACACCCACTCCAAAAACCAAGTTCAATCATGCTTGGGGGGAAAGTCTATTTCCCATAAAATTGAAGTCTAAAACCAACTAAAAAGGGATTGGATATGAAAAAGGCTATAAATATAAGGATAATACTCATTTAAATGGGGCTAGTCGAGGGAGGATCAATTTGTCCGAAAATCCAAGGCTAACACCCACTCCAAAAACCTAGTTCAATCATGCTTGGGGGGAAAGTCTATTACACATAAAATTGAAGTCTAAAACCAACTAAAAAGGGATTGGATATGAAAAAGGCTATAAATATAAGGATAATACTCATTTAAATGGGGCTAGTCAGTGTGAGGATGAATTCGTCCGAAAAAACTAAGGCTAACATCTATTCCAAAAACCAAGTTCAATCAAGCTCGGGGAAAAGTCTATTTTGCCATAAAATTAAAGTATAAAACCAAGTAAAAGGGCTTGAATATGAATGAGGTTAGATATCTAAGGCTAATACTCATTTAAATGGGCCTAGTCCAGTCTGGATGAATTTGTCCAGAAAATCCAAGCTTAACACCCCTCCAAAACCAAGTTCAATCATCCTAGGGGAAGAGTCTATTTCCCATAAAATAGAAGTATAAAATAAACTAAAAGGGATTGGATATAAACAAATATAGAAATCTAAGGATAATACTCATCTAAATGGGGCTAGTCATGGAAGGATCAATTTGTCCGAAAATCCACGGCTAACACCCACTCGAAAACCAAGTTCAATCATGCTTGGGGAAAAGTCTATTTCCCATAAAATTGAAGTATAAAACCACCTAAAAAGTTCTTGAATATGAAAAAGGTAGAAATATAAGGATAATACTCATTTAAATGGGGCTAGTTGTGTCAGGATCACTTTGTCTAAAAATCCACGGCTAACACCGCTCAAAAACCAAGTTCAATCATGCTTGGGGAAAAGTCTATTTCCCATAAAATTGAAGTATAAAACCAACTAAAAGCGAATTGGAAATGAAAAAGGCTATAAATATAAGGATAATACTCATTTAAATGGGGCTAGTCATGGAAGGATGAATTTGTCCGAAAATCCAAGTCTAACACCCACTCCAAAAAGCAAGTTCTATCATGCTTGGGGAAAAGTCTATTTCCCATAAAATAAAAGTATAAAAACAACTAAAAAGGTCTTCGATATGAAAAATATTAGAAATATAAGGATCATACTCATTTAAATAGGGCTAGTCGTGTCGGGATCAATTTGTCCGAAAATCCACGGCTAACACCCACTCAAAAACCAATTCAATCATGCTTGGGGAAAAGTCTATTTCCCATAAAATTGAAGTATAAAACAAACTAAAAGGAATTGGAAATTAAAAGGCTGTAAATATAAGGATAATACTCATTTCAATGGGGCTAGTCATGCACGTATCAATTTGTCCGAAAATCCAAGGCTAACACCCACTCCAAAAACCAAGTTGAATCATTCTTGGGGGAAAAGTCTATTTCCCATAAAATTGAAGTATAAAACCAACTAAAAAGGGCTTGGATATGAAAAAAGCTATAAATATAAGGATAATACTCATTTAAATGGGTCTAGTCGAGGGAGGATCAATTTGTCCGAAAATCCAAGGCTAACACCCTCTCCAAAAACCAAGTGCAATCATGCTTGGGGGAAAAGTCTATTTCCCATAAAATTGAAGTATAAAACCAACTAAAAAGGGCTTGGATATGAAAAATATTAGTAATATAAGCATCATACTCATTTAAATAGGGCTAGTCAGTGTCGGGATCAATTTGTCAGAAAATCCACCGCTAACACCAGCTCAAAAACCAAGTTCAATCATGCTTGGGGAAAAGTCTATTTCCCATAAAATTGAAGTATAAAACAAACTAAAAGCGAATTGGAAATGAAAAAGGCTATAAATATAAGGATAATACTCATTTAAATTGGGCTAGTCATGGAAGGATGAATTTGTCCGAAAATCCAAGTCTAACACCCACTCCAAAAACCAAGTTCCATAATGCATGGGGAAAAGTCTATTTCCCATAAAATTGAAGTATAAAACCAACTAAAAAGTTCTTGGATATGAAAAATATTAGAAATATAAGGATCATACTCATTTAAATAGGGCTAGTCGTGTCGGGATCAATTTGTCCGAAAATCCACGCCTAACACCCACTCAAAAACCAAGTTCAATCATGCTTGGGGAAAAGTCTATTTCCCATAAAATTGAAGTATAAAACCAACTAAAAATCAATTGGAAATGAAAAAGGCTATAAATATACGGATAATACTCATTTAAATGGGGCTAGTCATGGAGGGATGAATTTGTCCGAAAATCCAAGTCTAACACCCACTCCAAAAACCAAGTTCAATCATGCTTGGGGAAAAGTCTATTTCCTTAAAATTGAAGTATAAAACCACCCAAAAGGTCTTGAATTTGAAAAAGGTAGAAATATAAGGATAATACTCATTTAAATGGGGCTAGTCGGTGTCAGGATCAATTTGTGCTGAAAATCCACGTCTAACATCCACTCAAAAACCAAGTTTAATCAATCTTGGGGAAAAGTCTATTTGCCATAAAATTGAAGTATAAAACCAAATAAAAGGTCTTGGATATGTAAAAGGGTGGAAATATAAGGATAATACTTATTTAAATGGGGCTAGTCGGTGTCGGGATCAATTTGTCCAGAAAATCCACGGCTAACTCCCACTCCAAAAATCAAGTTCAATCATGCTTGGGGAAAAGTCTATTTCAATAAAATTGAAGTATAAAACCAACTAAAAGCAATTGGAAATGAAAAAGGCTATAAATATAAAGATAATACTAATCTAAATGGGGCTAGTCATGGAAGGATGAATTTGTCCGAAAATCCAAGTCTAACACCCACTCCAAAACCAAGTTCCATAATGCTTGGGGAAAAGTCTATTTCCCATAAAATTTAAGTATAAAACCAACTAAAAGTTCTTGGATATGAAAAATATTATAAATATAAGGATAATACTCATTTAAATGGAGCTAGTCGTGTCAGGATCAATTTGTCCGAAAATCCAAGGCTAACACCCACTCCAAAAACCAAGTTGAATCATGCTTGGGGGAAAAGTCTATTTCCCATAAAATTGAAGTATAAAACCAACTAAAAAGGGCTTGGATTTGAAAAAGGCTACAAATATAAGGATAATACTCATTTAAATGGGGCTAGTCGAGGCAGGATCAATTTGTCCGAAAATCAAAGGCTAACACCCACTCCAAAAACCAAGTTCAATCATGCTTGGGGGAAACGTCTATTTCCAATAAAATTGAAGTATAAAACCGACTAAAATGGGATTGGATATCAAAAATGCTATAAATATAAGGATAATACTCATTTAAATGGGGCTAGTCGAGGGAGGATCAATTTGTCCGAAAATCCAAGGCTAACACCCACTCCAAAAACCAAGTTGAATCATTCTTGGGGAAAAGTCTATTTCCCATAAAATTGAAGTATAAAACCAAATAAAAAGGGCTTGGATATAAAAAAGGTTAGAAATATAAGCATAATACGCATTTAAATGGGGCTAGTTGTGTCACGATCAAATTGTCCGAAATTCCGAGGCTAACACCCACTCCAAAAACCTAGGTGCATCATGCTTGGGGGAGAAGTCTATTTCCCATAAAATTGAAGTATAAAACCAACGAAAAAGGGATTGGAAATGAAAAAGGCTATAAATATAAGGATAATACTCATTTAAATGGGGCTAGTTGTGTCACGATCAAATTGTCCGAAATTCCGAGGCTAACACCCACTCCAAAAACCTAGGTGCATCATGCTTGGGGGAGAAGTCTATTTCCCATAAAATTGAAGTATAAAACCAACTAAAAAGGGCTTGGATATGAAAAAGGCTATAAACATAAGGATAATACTCATTTAAATGGGGCTAGTCGAGGGAGGATCCATTTGTCCGAAAATCCAAGGCTAACACCCACTCCAAAAACCAAGTTGAATCATGCTTGGGGGAAAAGTCTATTTCCCATAAAATTGAAGTATAAAACCAACTAAAAAGGGCTTGGATATAAAAAAAGTTAGAAATATAAGAATAATACGCATTTAAATGGGGTAGTTGTGTCCGGATCAAATTGTCCGAAAATCCAAGGCTAACACCCACTCCAAAAACCAAGGTGAATCATGCTTAGGGGAAAAGTCTATTTCCCATAAAGTTGAAGTATAAAACCAACTAAAAAGGGATTGGATATGAAAAAGGCTATAAATATAAGGATAATACTCATTTAAATGGGGCTAGTCGAGGGAGGATCAATTTGTCCGAAAATCCAAGGCTAACACCCACTCCAAAAACCAAGTTCAATCATGCTTGGGGGAAAAGTCTATTTCCCATAAAATTGAAGTATAAAACCAACTAAAAGGAATTGGATATGTGAAAGGGTATAAATATAAGGATAATACTTATTTAAATGGGGCTATTAGTGTTAGGATCAATTTGTCCGAAAATCCAAGGCTAACACCCTCTCCAAAAACCAAGTGCAATCATGCTTGGGGGAAAAGTCTATTTCCCATAAAATTGAAGTATAAAACCAAATAAAAAGGGCTAGAAATATAAGCATAATACGCATTTAAATGGGGCTAGTCATGGAAGGATGAATTTGTCCGAAAATCCAAGTCTAACACCCACTCCAAAAACCAAGTTCAAACATGCTTGGGGGAAAGTCTATTTGCCATGAAATTGAAGTATGAAACCAACTAAAAGGAATTGGAAATGAAAAAGGTTAGCATTATAAGGATAATACTCATTTCAATGGGGCTAGTCATGCACGTATCCATTTGTCTGAAAATCAAAGGCTAACACCCACTCCAAAAACCAAGTTCAATCATGCTTGGGGGAAACGTCTATTTCCAATAAAATTGAAGTATAAAACCGACTAAAAAGGGATTGGATATGAAAAAGGCTATAAATATAAGGATAATACTTATTTAAATGGGGCTAGTCGAGGCGGGATCAATTTGTCCGAAAATCCACGGCTAACACCCATACCAAAAACCAAGTTGAATCATGCTTGGGGGAAAAGTCTAGTTCCCATATAATTGAAGTATAAAACCAATTAAAAAGGAATTGGAAATGAAAAAGGCTATAAATATAAGGATAATACTCATTTAAATGGGGCTAGTCATGGAGGGATGAATTTGTCCGAAAATCCAAGTCTAATACCCACTCAAAAACCAATTTTAATCAATCTTGGGGAAAGTCTATTTCCCATAAAATTGAAGTATAAAACCAAATAAAAATCAATTGGAAATGAAAAAGGCTATAAATATAAGGGTAATACTCATTTAAATGGGGCTAGTCATGGAGGGATGAATTTGTCCGAAAATCCAAGTCTAATACCCACTCAAAAAACCAATTTTAATCAATCTTGGGGAAAGTCTATTTCCAATAAAATTGAAGTATAAAACCAACTAAAAAGGAATTGGATATGTGAAAGGGTATAAATATAAGGATAATACGCATTTAAATGGGGTAGTTGTGTCCGGATCAATTTGTCCGAAAATCCAAGGCTAACACCCTCTCCAAAAACCAAGTGCAATCATGCTTGGGGGAAAAGTCTATTTCCCATAAAATTGAAGTATAAAACCAACTAAAAAGGGCTTGGATATGAAAAAAGCTATAAATATAATGATAATACTCATTTAAATGGGGCTAGTCGAGGGAGGATCAATTTGTCCGAAAATCCAAGGCTAACACGCTCTCCAAAAACCAAGTTCAATCATGCTTGGGGGAAAAGTCTATTTCCCATAAAATTGAAGTCTAAAACCAACTAAAAAGGGATTGGATATGAAAAAGGCTATAAATATAAGGATAATACTCATTTAAATGGGGCTAGTCGTGTCGGGATCAATTTGTCTCGAAAATCCACGTCTAACATCCACTCAAAAACCAAGTTTAATCAATCTTGGGGAAAAGTCTATTTGCCATAAAATTGAAGTATAAAACCAAATAAAAGGTCTTGGATATGTGAAAGGGTAGAAATATAAGGATAATACTTATTTAAATGGGGCTAGTCGTAGTCGGGATCAATTTGTCCAGAAAATCCACGGCTAACTCCCACTCCAAAAATCAAGTTCAATCATGCTTGGGGAAAAGTCTATTTCCAATAAAATTGAAGTATAAAACCAACTAAAAGAAATTGGAAATGAAAAAGGCTATAAATATAAAGATAATACTCATCTAAATGGGGCTAGTCATGGAAGGATGAATTTGTCCGAAAATCCAAGTCTAACACCCACTCCAAAACCAAGTTCCATAATGCTTGGGGAAAAGTCTATTTCCCATAAAATTTAAGTATAAAACCAACTAAAAAGTTCTTGGATATGAAAAATATTAGAAATATAAGGATCATACTCATTTAAATAGGGATAGTCGTGTCGGGATCAATTTGTCCAGAAAATCCACGGTTAACACCCACTCAAAAACCAAGTTCAATCATGCTTGGGGAAAAGTCTATTTCCCATAAAATTGAAGTATAAAACCAACTAAAAGGAATTGGAAATTAAAAGGCTATAAATATAAGGATAATACTCATTTAAATGGGGCTAGTCATGGAAGGATGAATTTGTCCGAAAATCCAAGTCTAACACCCACTCCAAAACCAAGTTCAAACATGCTTGGGGAAAGTCTATTTGCCATGAAATTGAAGTATGAAACCAACTAAAAGGAATTGGAAATGAAAAAGGTTAGCATTATAAGGATAATACTCATTTAAATGGGGCTATTCATGGAGCGATCAATTTGTCCGAAAATCCAATGCTAACACCCATCCAAAAACCAAGTTTAATCATGCTTGGGGGGAAAGTCTATTACCCATAAAATTGAAGCATAAAACCAACTAAAAAGTGTTGACATATAATGTCATACTTTGTATGCTTTATATATTTTGATGATAACAATAAAAAGAAAATGGGCTAATAATATGCTTGGATGAGATTAAGCTATAAACAGGTTTTATTCAAAAAATACATCAACAAGCATAATGGAGTTCAAGAAGAAATCACTCCAAGAAGTCCAAGATGCAAGCAAGTGAAGACTTAGAATAAGTGTTCATTTTAGTGCTTTGTGTAAATCTCAATTTTATCTTGATAGCACAAATTAAAATGAACTCACACACTTCACATTGCATGCAAAGGATTTGATGATTAAGCGGCTAGTTTCTAACGGCTATAAGCGGCTAGTTTCTAACGGCTATAAGCGACTAGTTTCTAACGGCTAGTTTCTAACGGCTATAAACGGCTAGTTTCTCTTTGAAACTTATAAATAGGCCTCTTAATTGCAAAGCGAAAAACCCGAGTTAGCAATCTCTTTCCCTTATCTCTTTACTTTCAAGTAATTGATTTTAGAATTGCTATAATTATTGTATTTGCACCAATTCCGCTTTTAGGTGCATAGTTGCTTTAATCCGCGAATTTCAACAATTGGTATCAGAGCTTAGTTCTCATTTATTAAGTTTGCTTAGACTTTGAGTAGAATGGCAACTATATGCAATAATCTCCGAAATGAAGGTGCTTCAACTTCTAGACCACCATTTTTTGATGGTGATGATTATGCCTATTGGAAAGCTAGAATGTCAATATATCTTCAATCTATAGATTTTAATTTATGGCTTTCTATTGAAAATGGACCTCATAGACCACTTAAAATTGTAAATGGTATTGAGATTCCAAAAAGCATAATAGAATATAGTGACCTAGATAAAAGATTACTTTCTATGGATGCTAGAACCATGAATATTTTATATTGTGCATTAAATAGAAGTGAATTTAATAGGATATCTTCATGTAAAAATGCTAGGGATATATGGCATGCTTTGGAAGTAACTCATGAAGGAACTAACCAAGTAAAAGAATCAAAAATTGATATGTTAGTTCATCAATATGAATTATTTAAAATGTTGCAACATGAATCCATAACAAGCATGTTTACTCGTATGACTAGCATAACAAATAGTTTACATGCTCTTGGTAGAACTTACTCAAATGCAGATATTGTAAGTAAGATTCTTAGATCTCTACCAAAAGCTTGGGAAGCTAAAGTGACAGCTATACGAGAAGCTAAAGATCTCACAAAACTTCCATTAGAGGAGCTCATCGGTTCTCTAATGACGCATGAGATATCTATGGATAATCAAGATCAAGAAGAAAGGCCAAAGAAAAATTTGGCATTTAAAACTGCTCATCGAATCGAAAGCGAGGAAAATGATGATGATGAAGACAGTAATGACAATCTTGAAGAAGATGTAGCATCAATCACAAGACAGTTTCGAAACTTTCTTAAAAGGAAAAATGACAAGAGAAAGTTCTCGAAATACAAAAAGGAGGGAGATTCAAGTAAAGAAACTCCAAGGTGCTATAAATGCAACAAGTTGGGGCATATCAAACCCGACTGTCCCCATCTTCAAATGAAGAAGAGAAATCGCTTTCAAAAGAGACCTTTGAAAGCGACATGGAGCGATGATTCGAACTCAAGCTCTAGTGATGAAGAAGAACATGTGGCAAACATGTGCTTCATGGCAATCGAAAGCGAAAATGAGGTACAATCTTCGGATGATGAATCCGACCTTTCTTATATTGAATTACATGAACAACTTGAAAATTTGTATGTAGAATATAAGAAGTTAGGTTCTAAATATAGTACTCTCAAAAGAAATCATATATGCTTAATTGAGGAAAAGAATTATTAGAAAAGAAAGTATATGATTTAAATGACAAGAGTAGTAAAACTAATCAACTTGAAGAAGATAATAAATCTTTAAAAGAAAAAGTTGATGAGTTAAATGTAATTATCTCAAAATTCACACAAGGCTCAGAAATTTTTGAGAAAATGCTTTCAAGCCAAAGAAGTGTGTTTAACAAAGGAGGATTAGGTTATAAACCTAAGATAAATCAAAAATACTTAAAGAATTATTTTGTTAAAGCTAAACATTCTTATGATCCAAATCAAACATGTAATTATTGTAGAAAATTAGGACATTTGGTTTATGCATGTCCTATGAAGATAAATAAGAATGTTAAAATAATTTGGGTTCCAAAAGGAACCACCCTTGAATTCTTTGGTAGAAATAATTTCATTTTGGATATTTATTATTATTAGCTATTATGTCTTTATTTATCTAAAATGTTAATTTTCTTTTGTTGATGCCAAAGGGGAGAGATATGATGAAAATATCAAATGCATCAATAATGGGGAGAAAAATAGGAGAAAATAAAAATATATATGCATATATTTAGGGGAGAAAATGGATTTTTCTTGAGATTGCATATGATATTTTTACTTAGATTAAATTGCTAAAAATGCTCAATGTCTCTTATATATTGGATTACAAAATATAGGGGAGACTCATTTTTATCTAAGTTTTTATTTATTGTCATCATCAAAAAGGGGGAGATTGTTGACATATAATGTCATACTTTGTATGCTTTATATATTTTGATGATAACAATAAAAAGAAAATGGGCTAATAATATGCTTGGATGAGATTAAGCTATAAACAGGTTTTATTCAAAAAATACATCAACAAGCATAATGGAGTTCAAGAAGAAATCACTCCAAGAAGTCCAAGATGCAAGCAAGTGAAGACTTAGAATAAGTGTTCATTTTAGTGCTTTGTGTAAATCTCAATTTCTATCTTGATAGCACAAATTAAAATGAACTCACACACTTCACATTGCATGCAAAGGATTTGATGATTAAACGGCTAGTTTCTAACGGCTATAAACGGCTAGTTTCTAACGGCTATAAACGGCTAGTTTCTAACGGCTATAAACGGCTAGTTTCTCTTTGAAACTTATAAATAGGCCTCTTAATTGCAAAACGAAAAACACATAACTTTCATATCTTATATTGAGGCAATTAGAAGTGCATAAACACCTTCATATCATCAATCCTCATTAATACTCATATTTGTGTTTAAATCTTCATATCCTAACACAAAGAGTATTTCTCATTCTCACTACACTTAAACACCTTCAAATATCCTAAGTGCTATTAAGTGAGAGAAAGAGATTTTAGATCTTCATTTGTAATATCCACACTATTAAGAGTGTATTGTTGTTTTACTAAAACAACCATTGTGAAACTCTTGAGAGTTGAGTATAAAACTCTTGGTATTGGTGAGGGAACATCACCAAGGAAAAATCTTGAAGAGGGGACATCTTCAAGTGGAAAGGAAAAATCTTGAAAGAGGGCATATCTTCAAGTGGTGTAAAGTCTTGGTGTGGATTCATCAAGCGGAAATTGTAATCTTGTTACTTGGTTTAGTAAGAGAGTACAATACTCAAGTACGAGTTGGTACTTGAGTCGTGGACGTAGGCTTGCCGAACCACGTTAAAAACCTGAGTTAGCAATCTCTTTCCCTTATCTCTTTACTTTCAAGTAATTGATTTTAGAATTGCTATAATTATTGTATTTGCACCAATTCCGCTTTTAGGTGCATAGTTGCTTTAATCCGTGAATTTCAACACTAAAGCGGTCTTGGATATGAAAAATATTAGAAATATAAGGATAATATTCATTTAAATGGGGCTAGTCATGGAAGGATGAATTTGTCCGAAAATCCAAGTCTAACACCCACTCAAAAACCAAGTTCAATCATGCTTGGGGAAAAGTCTATTTCCCATAAAATTGAAGTATAAAACCAACTAAAAGCAATTGGAAATGAAAAAGGCTATAAATATAAGGATAATACTCATTTAAATGGGGCTAGTCATGGAGGGATGAATTTGTCCGAAAATCCAAGGCTAACACCCACTCCAAAACCAAGTTCAATCATGCTTGGGGAAAAGTCTATTTCCCATAAAATTGAAGTATAAAACCAACTAAAAGGTCTTGGATATGAAAAATATTAGAAATATAAGGATCATACTCATTTAAATAGGGCTAGTCATGTCGGGATCAATTTGTCCGAAAATCCACGGCTAACACCCACTCAAAAACCAAGTTCAATCATGCTTGGGGAAAAGTCTATTTCCCATAAAATTGAAGTATAAAACCAACTAAAAGAAATTGGAAATGAAAAAGGCTACAAATATAAGGGTAATACTCATTTAAATGGGGCTAGTCATGGAGGGATGAATTTGTCCAAAAATCCAAGTCTAACACCCACTCAAAAACCAAGTTGAATCAATCTTGGGGAAAGTCTATTTCCAATAAAATTGAAGTATAAAACCAACTAAAAGGAATTGGATATGTGAAAGGGTATAAATATAAGGATAATACTTATTTAAATGGGGCTATTAGTGTTAGGATCAATTTGTCCGAAAATCCACGGCTAACACCCACTCCAAAGCGTAAGTTCAATCATGCTTGGGGGAAAAGTCTATTTCCCATAAAATTGAAGTATAAAACCAAATAAAAAGGGATTGGATATGAAAAAGGCTATAAATATAAAGATAATACTCATCTAAATGGGGCTAGTCATGGAAGGATGAATTTGTCCGAAAATCCAAGTCTAACACCCACTCCAAAAACCAAGTTCCATAATGCTTGGGGAAAAGTCTATTTCCATAAAATTTAAGTATAAAACCAACTAAAAAGTTCTTGGATATGAAAAATATTAGAAATATAAGGATCATACTCATTTAAATAGGGCTAGTCGTGTCACGATCAATTTGTCCGAAAATCCACGGCTAACACCCACTCAAAAATCAAGTTGAATCATGCTTGGGGAAAAGTCTATTTCCCATAAAATTGAAGTATAAAACCAACTAAAAGAAATTGGAAATGAAAAAGGCTATAAATATAAGGATAATACTCATTTAAATGGGGCTAGTCATGGAGGGATGAATTTGTCCGAAAATCCAAGGCTAACACCCACTCCAAAACCAAGTTCAATCATGCTTGGGGAAAAGTCTATTTCCCATAAAATTGAAGTATAAAACCAACTAAAAGGTCTTGGATATGAAAAATATTAGAAATATAAGGATAATACTCATTTAAATAGGGCTAGTCGTGTCGGGATCAATTTGTCCGAAAATCCACGGCTAACACCCACTCCAAAAGCAAGTTCAATCATGCTTGGGGAAAAGTCTATTTCCTTAAAATTGAAGTATAAAACCACCCAAAAGGGCTTGGATATGAAAAAGGTTAGAAATATAAGCATAATACGCATTTAAATGGGGCTAGTTGTGTCACGATCAAATTGTCCGAAATTCCAAGGCTAACACCCACTCCAAAAACCAAGTTGAATCATTCTTGGGGGAAAAGTCTATTTCCCATAAAATTGAAGTATAAAACCAAATAAAAAGGGCTTGGATATGAAAAAGGTTAGAAATATAAGCATAATACGCATTTAAATGGGGCTAGTTGTGTCACGATCAAATTGTCCGAAATTCCAAGGCTAACACCCACTCCAAAAACCTAGGTGCATCATGCTTGGGGAAGAAGTCTATTTCCCATAAAATTGAAGTATAAAACCAACTAAAAAGGGATTGGATATGAAAAAGGCTATAAATATAAGGATAATACTCATTTAAATGGGGCTAGTTGTGTCCGGATCAATTTGTCCGAAAATCCAAGGCTAACACCCACTCCAAAAACCAAGTTCAATCATGCTTGGGGGAAAAGTCTATTTCCCATAAAATTGAAGTCTAAAACCAACTAAAAAGGGATTGGATATGAAAAAGGCTATAAATATAAGGATAATACTCATTTAAATGGGGCTAGTCGAGGGAGGATCAATTTGTCCGAAAATCCAAGGCTAACACCCACTCCAAAAACCAAGTTCAATCATGCTTGGGGGAAAAGTCTATTTCCCATAAAATTGAAGTCTAAAACCAACTAAAAAGGGATTGGATATGAAAAAGGTTAGAAATATAAGCATAATACGCATTTAAATGGGGCTAGTTGTGTCACGATCAAATTGTCCGAAATTCCAAGGCTAACACCCACTCCAAAAACCAAGTTGAATCATTCTTGGGGGAAAAGTCTATTTCCCATAAAATTGAAGTCTAAAACCAACTAAAAATGGATTGGATATGAAAAAGGTTAGAAATATAAGCATAATACGCATTTAAATGGGGCTAGTTGTGTCACGATCAAATTGTCCGAAATTCCAAGGCTAACACCCACTCCAAAAACCTAGGTGCATCATGCTTGGGGAAGAAGTCTATTTCCCATAAAATTGAAGTATAAAACCAACTAAAAAGGGATTGGATATGAAAAAAGCTATAAATATAAGGATAATACTCATTTAAATGGGGCTAGTAGAGTCAGGATCAATTTCTCCGAAAATCCACGGCTAACACCCACTCCAAAAACCAAGTTCAATCATGCTTGGGGAAAGTCTATTTCCCACAAAATTGAAGTATAAAACCAACTAAAAGGAATTGGATATGTAAAAGGGTAGAAATATAAGGATAATACTTATTTAAATGGGGCTATTAGTGTCGGGATCAATTTTTCCGAAAATCCACGGCTAACACCCACACCAAAAGCAAGTTCAATTGTGCTTGGGGAAAACTCTATTTCCCATAAAATTGAAGTATAAAACCAACTAAAAGAAATTGGAAATTAAAAAGTCTATAAATAGAAGGATAATATTCATTTAAATGGGGCTAGTCATGGAGGGATGAATTTGTCCAAAAATCCAAGTCTAACACCCACTCAAAAACCAAGTTGAATCAATCTTGGGGAAAGTCTATTTCCAATAAAATTGAAGTATAAAACCAACTAAAAGGAATTGGATATGTGAAAGGGTATAAATATAAGGATAATACTTATTTAAATGGGGCTATTAGTGTCGGGATCAATTTGTCCGAAAATCCACTGGCTAACACCCACTCCAAAACGTAAGTTCAATCATTCTTGGGGGAAAAGTCTATTTCCCATAAAATTGAAGTATAAAACCAAATAAAAAGGGCTTGGAAACGAAAAAGGCTATAAATATAAAGATAATACTCATCTAAATGGGGCTAGTCATGGAAGGATGAATTTGTCCGAAAATCCAAGTCTAACACCCACTCCAAAACCAAGTTCCATAATGCTTGGGGAAAAGTCTATTTCCCATAAAATTTAAGTATAAAACCAACTAAAAAGTTCTTGGATATGAAAAATATTAGAAATATAAGGATCATACTCATTTAAATAGGGCTAGTCGTGTCACGATCAATTTGTCCGAAAATCCACGGCTAACACCCACTCAAAAATCAAGTTCAATCATGCTTGGGGAAAAGTCTATTTCCCATAAAATTGAAGTATAAAACCAACTAAAAGAAATTGGATATGAAAAAAGCTATAAATATAAGGATAATACTCATTTAAATGGGGCTAGTCGAGGGAGGATCAATTTGTCCGAAAATCCAAGGCTAACACCCACTCCAAAAACCAAGTTGAATCATTCTTGGGGGAAAAGTCTATTTCCCATAAAATTGAAGTATAAAACCAACTAAAAAGGGCTTGGATATGAAAAAAGCTATAAATATAAGGATAATACTCATTTAAATGGGGCTAGTCGTGTGAGGATCAATTTGTCCGAAAATCCAAGGCTAACACCCACTCCAAAAGCAAGTTCAATCATGCTTGGGGAAAAGTCTATTTCCTTAAAATTGAAGTATAAAACCACCCAAAAGGTCTTGAATTTGAAAAAGGTAGAAATATAAGGATAATACTCATTTAAATGGGGCTAGTCGTAGTCGGGATCAATTTGTCCGAAAATCCAAGGCTAACACCCACTCCAAAAACCAAGTGCAATCATGCTTGGGGGAAAAGTCTATTTCCCATAAAATTGAAGTATAAAACCAAATAAAAAGGGCTTGGATATGAAAAAGGTTAGAAATATAAGCATAATACGCATTTAAATGGGGCTAGTTGTGTCACGATCAAATTGTCCGAAATTCCAAGGCTAACACCCACTCCAAAAACCAAGTTCAATCATGCTTGGGGGAAAAGTCTATTTCCACAAAATTGAAGTATAAAACCAACTAAAAGGTCTTGGATATGAAAAATATTAGAAATAGAAGGATAATACTCCTTGAAATGGGGCTAGTTGTGTCGGGATCAATTTGTCCGAAAATCCACGCCTAACACCCACTCAAAAACCAAGTTCGATCATGCTTGGGGGAAAAGTCTATTTCCCATAAAATTGAAGTCTAAAACCAACTAAAAGGAATTGGATATGAAAAAGGCTATAAATATAAGGATAATACTCATTTAAATGGGGCTAGTCGAGGGATGATCCATTTGTCCGAAAATCCAAGGCTAACACCCACTCCAAAAACCAAGTTCAATCATGATTGGGGGAAAAGTCTATTTCCCATAAAATTGAAGTATAAAACCAACTAAAAGGTCTTGGATATGAAAAATATTAGAAATATAAGGATAATACTCATTTAAATAGGGCTAGTCATGTCGGGATCAATTTGTCCGAAAATCGACTGGCTAACACCCACTCCAAAAGCAAGTTCAATCATGCTTGGGGAAAAGTCTATTTCCCACAAAATTGAAGTATAAAACCAACTAAAAGGTATTGGATATGAAAAATATTAGAAATATAAGGATAATACTCATTTAAATGGGGCTAGTCGTGTCAAAATCAATTTGTCCAGAAAATCCAAGGCTAACACCCACTCCAAAAACCAAGTTCAATCATGCTTGGGGAAAAGTCTATTTCCCACAAAATTGAAGTATAAAACCAACTAAAAAGGTCTTGGATATGAAAAATATTAGAGATAGAATGATAATACTCCTTGAAATGGGGCTAGTTGTGTCGGGATCAATTTGTCCGAAAATCCACTGCTAACACCCACTCCAAAAACCAAGTTCAATCATGCTTGGGGAAAGTCTATTTCCCACAAAATTGAAGTATAAAACCAACTAAAAAGGAATTGGATATGTAAAAGGGTAGAAATATAAGGATAATACTTATTTAAATGGGGCTATTAGTGTCGGGATCAATTTTTCCGAAAATCCACGGCTAACACCCACTCCAAAAGCAAGTTCAATTGTGCTTGGGGAAAACTCTATTTCCCATAAAATTGAAGTATAAAACCAACTAAAAGAAATTGGAAATTAAAAAGTCTATAAATAGAAGGATAATATTCATTTAAATGGGGCTAGTCATGGAAGGATGAATTTGTCCAAAAATCCAAGTCTAACACCCACTCCAAAACCAAGTTCAATCATGCTTGGGGAAAGTCTTTTGCCATGAAATTGAAGTATGAAACCAACTAAAAGGAATTGGAAATGAAAAAGGGTAGAATTATAAGGATAATACTCATTTAAATAGGGCTAGTCGTGTCGGGATCAATTTGTCCGAAAATCCACGCCTAACACCCACTCAAAAACCAAGTTCAATCATGCTTGGGGAAAAGTCTATTTCCCACAAAATTGAAGTATAAAACCAACTAAAAAGTTATTGGATATGAAAAATATTAGAAATAGAAGGATAATACTCCTTGAAAAGGGGCTAGTTGTGTCGGGATCAATTTGTCCGAAAATCCACGCCTAACACCCACTCCAAAAACCAAGTTCAATCATGCTTGGGGGAAAAGTCTATTTCCCATAAAATTGAAGTCTAAAACCAACTAAAAAGGGATTGGATATGAAAAAGGCTATAAATATAAGGATAATACTCATTTAAATGGGGCTAGTCGAGGGAGGATCAATTTGTCCGAAAATCCAAGGCTAACACCCACTCCAAAAACCAAGTTCAATCATGCTTGGGGGGAAAGTCTATTTCCCATAAAATTGAAGTCTAAAACCAACTAAAAAGGGCTTGGATATAAAAAAAATTAGAAATATAAGCATAATACGCATTTAAATGGGGCTAGTCATGTCGGGATCAATTTGTCCAGAAAATCCACTGCTAACACCCACTCAAAAACCAAGTTCAATCATGCTTGGGGAAAAGTCTATTTCCCATAAAATTGAAGTATAAAACCAACTAAAAAGAAATTGGAAATGAAAAAGTCTATAAATATAAGGGTAATACTCATTTAAATGGGGCTAGTCATGGAGGGATGAATTTGTCCAAAAATCCAAGTCTAACACCCACTCAAAAACCAAGTTGAATCAATCTTGGGGAAAGTCTATTTCCAATAAAATTGAAGTATAAAACCAACTAAAAGGAATTGGATATGTGAAAGGGTATAAATATAAGGATAATACTTATTTAAATGGGGCTATTAGTGTCGGGATCAATTTGTCCGAAAATCCACGGCTAACACCCACTCCAAAAGCAAGTTCAATCATGCTTGGGGAAAAGTCTATTTCCATAAAATTGAAGTATAAAACCAACTAAAAGGAATTGGAAACGAAAAAGGCTATAAATATAAGGATAATACTCATTTAAATGGGGCTAGTCATGGAAGGATCAATTTGTCCTAAAATCCAAGTCTAACACCCACTCCAAAACCAAGTTCAATCGTGCTTGGGGAAAAGTCTATTTCCCATAAAATTGAAGTATAAAACCAACTAAAAAGGGCTTGGATATAAAAAAAGTTAGAAATATAAGAATAAAACGCATTTAAATGGGGTAGTTGTGTCCGGATCAATTTGTCCGTAAATCCATGGCTAACACCCACTCCAAAAACCAAGTTCAATCATGCTTGGGGAAACGCCTATTTCCAATAAAATTGAAGTATAAAACAGACTAAAAAGGGATTGGATATCAAAAATGCTATAAATAGAAGGATAATACTCATTTAAATGGGGTTAGTCTAGGCAGGATCAATTTGTCCGAAAATCCAAAGCTAACACCCACTCCAAAAACCAAGTTCAATCATGCTTGGAGGAAAAGTCTATTTCCCATAAAATTGGAGTCTAAAACCAACTAAAAAGGGATTGGATATGAAAAAAGCTATAAATATAAGGATAATACTCATTTAAATGGGGCTAGTCGAGGGAGGATCAATTTGTCCGACAATCCAAGGCTAACACCCACTCCAAAAACCAAGTTCAATCATGCTTGGAGGAAAAGTCTATTTCCCATAAAATTGAAGTCTAAAACCAACTAAAAAGGGATTGGTTATGAAAAAGGCTATAAATATAAGGATAATACTCATTTAAATGGGGCTAGTCGAGGGAGGATCAATTTGTTCGAAAATTCAAGGGTAACACCCAATCCAAAAACCAAGTTGAATCATTCTAGGGGGAAAAGTCTATTTCCCATAAAATTGAAGTATAAAACCAAATAAAAAGGGCTTGGATATGAAAAAGGTTAGAAATATAAGAATAATACGCATTTAAATGGGGCTAGTTGTGTCAGGATCAAATTGTCCGAAAATCCAAGGCTAACACCCACTCCAAAAGCAAGTTCAATCATGCTTGGGGAAAAGTCTATTTCCCATAAAATTGAAGTATAAAACCAAATAAAAAGGGCTTGGATATGAAAAAGGTTAGAAATATAAGAATAATACGCATTTAAATGGGGCTAGTTGTGTCAGGATCAAATTGTCCGAAAATCCAAGGCTAACACCCACTCCAAAAACCTAGGTGCATCATGCTTGGGGGAGAAGTCTATTTCCCATAAAATTGAAGTATAAAACCAACTAAAAAGGGATTGGATATGAAAAAGGCTATAAATATAAGGATAATACTCATTTAAATGGGGCTAGTCGAGGGAGGATCAATTTGTCCGAAAATCCAAGGCTAACACCCACTCCAAAAACCAAGTTCAATCATGCTTGGGGAAAAGTCAAATTACCATAAAATTTAAATATAAAAACAACTAAAAGGTCTTGGATATGAAAAATATTAGAAATATAAGGATAATACGCATTTAAATAGGGCTAGTCGAGGCAGGATCAATTTGTCCGAAAATTCAAGGCTAACACCCACTCCAAAAACCAAGTTCAATCATGCTTGGGGAAACGCCTATTTCCAATAAAATTGAAGTATAAAACAGACTAAAAAGGGATTGGATATCAAAAATGCTATAAATAGAAGGATAATACTCATTTAAATGGGGCTAGTCGAGGGAGGATCAATTTGTCCGAAAATCCAAGGCTAACACCCACTCCAAAAACCAAGTTCAATCATGCTTGGGGGGAAAATCTATTTCCCATAAAATTGAAGTCTAAAACCAAATAAAAGGAATTGGATTTGTAAAAGGGTATAAATATAAGGATAATACTTATTTAAATGGGGCTATTAGTGTCGGGATCAATTTGTCCGAAAATCCACGGCTAACACCCACTCAAAAAACCAAGTTTAATCAATCTTGGGGAAAAGTCTATTTCCCATAAAATTGAAGTCTAAAACCAACTAAAAAGGGATTGGATATGAAAAAGGCTATAAATATAAGGATAATACTCATTTAAATGGGGCTAGTCGAGGGAGGATCAATTTGTCCGAAAATCCAAGGTTAATACCCACTCCAAAAACCAAGTTGAATCATTCTTGGTGCAAAAGTCTATTTCCCATAAAATTGAAGTATAAAACCAAATAAAAAGGGCTTGGATATGTGAAAGGGTATAAATATAATTATAATACTTATTTAAATGGGGATATTGGTGTCGGGATCAATTTGTCTGAAAATCCAAGGTTAATACCCACTCCAAAAACCAAGTTGAATCATTCTTGGTGCAAAAGTCTATTTCCCATAAAATTGAAGTATAAAACCAAATAAAAAGGGCTTGGATATGAAAAAGGTTAGAAATATAAGAATAATACGCATTTAAATGGGGCTAGTTGTGTCAGGATCAAATTGTCCGAAAATCCAAGGCTAACACCCACTCCAAAAACCAAGTTGAATCATGCTTGGGGGGAAAGTCTATTTCCCATAAAATTCAAGTCTAAAACCAACTAAAAAGGGATTGGATATGAAAAAGGTTAGAAATATAAGAATAATACGAGTTTAAATGGGGCTAGTCGTGTCACGATTAAATTGTCCGAAAATCCAAGGCTAACACCCACTCCAAAAACCAAGTTCAATCATGCTTGGGGGGAAAGTCTATTTCCCATAAAATTGAAGTCTAAAACCAACTAAAAGAAATTGGAAATTAAAAAGTCTATAAATAGAAGGATAATATTCATTTAAATGGGGCTAGTCGAGGCAAGATCAATTTGTCCAATAATCCAAGGCTAACACCCACTCCAAAAACCAAGTTCAATCATGCTTGGGGGGAAAGTCTTTTGCCATGAAATTGAAGTATGAAACCAACTAAAAGGAATTGGAAATGAAAAAGGGTAGAATTATAAGGATAATACTCATTTAAATGGGGCTAGTCATGGAAGGATCAATTTGTCCGAAAATCCACGGCTAACACCCACTAAAAAACCTAGTTGAATCATGGTTGGAGGAAAAGTCTATTTCCTAGAAAATTGAAGTATAAAACAAACTAAAAGGGATTGGATATGAAAAAGGCTATAAATATAAGGATAATACTCATTTAAATGGGACTCGTCGAGTCAAGATCAATTTGCCGAAAATCCAAGGCTAACACCCACTCCAAAAACCAAGTTCAATCATGCTTGGGGAAAAAGTCTGTTACAAATAAAATTGAAGTATAAACCAACTAAAAAGGGCTTGGATATGAAAAATTTTATAAATCTATGGTTAATACTCATTTAAATGGGGTTAGTCGAGTCATGATCAATTTGTCCGAAAATCCAAGGCTAACACCCACTTCAAAAACCAAGTTCAATCATGCTTGGGGGAAAAGTCTACTACACATAAAATTGAAGTCTAATACCAACTAAAAAGAAATTGGAAATGAAAAAGTCTATAAATATAAGGGTAATACTCATTTAAATGGGGCTAGTCATGGAGGGATGAATTTGTCCAAAAATCCAAGTCTAACACCCACTCAAAAACCAAGTTGAATCAATCTTGGGGAAAGTCTATTTCCAATAAAATTGAAGTATAAAACCAACTAAAAAGTTCTTGGATATGAAAAATATTAGATATATAAGGATCGTACTCATTTAAATAGGGCTAGTCGTGTCAGGATCAATTTGTCCGAAAATCCACGGCTAACACCCACTCAAAAACCAAGTTGAATCATGCATGGGGAAAACTCTATTTCCCATAAAATTGAAGTATAAAACCAACTAAAAAGGTCTTGGATATGAAAAATATTAGAAATATAAGGATAATACTCATTTAAATGGGGCTAGTCATGGAAGGATGAATTTGTCCGAAAATCCAAGTCTAACACCCACTCCAAAACCAAGTTCCATAATGCTTGGTGGAAAAGTCTATTTCCATAAAATTGAAGTATAAAACCAACTAAAAAGTTCTTGGATATGAAAAATATTAGATATATAAGGATCGTACTCATTTAAATAGGGCTAGTCGTGTCGGGATCAATTTGTCCGAAAATCCAAGGCTAACACCCACTCCAAAAACCAAGTTCAATCATGCTTGGGGGAAAAGTCTATTTCCCAAAAATTGAAGTATAAAACCAACATAAAAGGAATTGGATTTGTAAAAGGGTATAAATATAAGGATAATACTTATTTAAATGGGGCTATTAGTGTCGGGATCAATTTGTCCGAAAATCCACGGCTAACACCCACTCAAAAACCAAGTTTAATCAATCTTGGGGAAAAGTCTATTTCCATAAAATTGAAGTATAAAACCAACTAAAAGGAATTGGAAATGAAAAAGGCTATAAATATAAGGATAATACTCATTTAAATGGGGCTAGTCATGGAAGGATGAATTTGTCCGAAAATCCAAGTCTAACACCCACTCAAAAACCAAGTTTAATCAATCTTGGGGAAAGTCTATTTCCCATAAAATTGAACTATAAAACCAACTAAAAAGGAATTGGATATGTGAAAGGGTATAAATATAAGGATAATACTTATTTAAATGGGGATATTGGTGTCGGGATCAATTTGTCCGAAAATCCACGGCTAACACCCACTCCAAAAGCAAGTTCAATCATGCTTGGGGAAAAGTCTATTTCCAATAAAATTGAAGTATAAAACCAACTAAAAAGAAATTGGAAATGAAAAAGGCTATAAATATAAAGATAATACTCATCTAAATGGGGCTAGTCATGGAAGGATGAATTTGTCCGAAAATCCAAGTCTAACACGCACTCCAAAAACCAAGTTCCATAATGCTTGGGGAAAAGTCTATTTCCCATAAAATTTAAGTATAAAACCAACTAAAAAGTTCTTGGATATGAAAAATATTAGAAATATAAGGATCATACTCATTTAAATAGGGCTAGTCATGTCAGGATCAATTTGTCCGAAAATCCACGGCTAACACCCACTCAAAAACCAAGTTCAATCATGCTTGGGGAAAAGTCTATTTCCCATAAAATTGATGTATAAAACAAACTAAAAAGAAATTGGAAATGAAAAAGGCTATAAATATAAGTGTAATACTCATTTAAATGGGGCTAGTCATGGAGGGATGAATTTGTCCGAAAATCCAAGTCTAACACCCACTCAAAAACCAAGTTTAATCAATCTTGGGGAAAGTCTATTTCCAATAAAATTGAAGTATAAAACCAACTAAAAAGGAATTGGATATGTGAAAGGGTATAAATATAAGGATAATACTTATTTAAATGGGGCTATTAGTGTCGGGATCAATTTGTCCGAAAATCCACGGCTAACACCCACTCCAAAAGCAAGTTCAATCATGCTTGGGGAAAAGTCTATTTCCCATAAAATTGAAGTATAAAACCAACTAAAAAGGAATTGGAAACGAAAAAGGCTATAAATATAAGGATAATCCTCATTTAAATGGGGCTAGTCATGGAAGGATCAATTTGTCCTAAAATCCAAGTCTAACACCCACTCCAAAACCAAGTTCAATCGTGCTTGGGGAAAAGTCTATTTCCCATAAAATTGAAGTATAAAACCGACTAAAAGGTCTTGGATATGAAAAATATTAGAAATATAAGGATCATACTCATTTAAATAGGGCTAGTCGTGTCGGGATCAATTTGTCCGAAAATCAAAGGCTAACACCCACTCCAAAAACCAAGTTCAATCATGCTTTGGGGAAACGTCTATTTCCAATAAAATTGAAGTATAAAACCGACTAAAAAGGGATTGGATATCAAAAATTCTATAAATAGAAGGATAATACTCATTTAAATGGGGCTAGTCGAGGGAGGATCAATTTGTCCGAAAATCCAAGGCTAACACCCACTACAAAAACCAAGTTCAATCATTCTTGGGGGAAAAGTATATTACACATAAAATTTTAGTATAAAACCACCTAAAAGGTCTTGAATTTGAAAAAGGTAGAAATATAAGGATAATACTCATTTAAATGGGGCTAGTCGTGTCGGGATCAATTTGTCCGAAAATCCACGCCTAACATCCACTCAAAAACCAAGTTTAATCAATCTTGGGGAAAGTCTATTTGCCATGAAATTGAAGTATGAAACCAACTAAAAGGAATTGGAAATGAAAAAGGTTAGCATTATAAGGATAATACTCATTTAAATGGAGCTATTCATGGAACAATCAATTTGTCTCGAAAATCCACGGCTAACACCCTCTCCAAAAACCAAGTGCAATCATGCTTGGAGGAAAATTCTATTTACCATAAAATTGAAGTATAAAACCGACTAAAAAGTCTTGGATATGAAAAATATTAGAAATATAAGGATAATATTCATTTAAATGGGGCTAGTCATGGAAGGATAAATTTGTCCGAAAATCCAAGGCTAACACCCCCTCCAAAAACAAAGTTCAATCATGGTTCGGGGAAAGTCTTTTGCCATGAAATTGAAGTATGAAACCAACTAAAAGGAATTGGAAATGAAAAAGGGTAGAATTATAAGGATAATACTCATTTAAATGGGGATATTGGTGTCAGGATCAATTTGTCCGAAAATCCACGGCTAACACCCACTCCAAAAAGCAAGTTCAATCATGCTTGGGGAAAAGTCTATTTCAATAAAATTGAAGTATAAAACCAACTAAAAAGAAATTGGAAATGAAAAAGGCTATAAATATAAAGATAATACTCATCTAAATGGGGCTAGTCATGGAAGGATGAATTTGTCCGAAAATCCAAGTCTAACACGCACTCCAAAACCAAGTTCCATAATGCTTGGGGAAAAGTCTATTTCCCATAAAATTGAAGTATAAAACCAACTAAAAAGGTCTTGGATATGAAAAATATTAGAAATATAAGGATAATAATCATTTAAATAGGGCTAGTCGTGTCAGGATCAATTTGTCCAAAAATCCACGGCTAACAACCACTCAAAAACCAAGTTCAATCATGCTTGGGGGAAATGTCTATTTCCCATAAAATTGAAGTCTAAAAACAACTAAAAAGGGATTGGATATGAAAAAAGCTATAAATTTAAGGATAATACTCATTTAAATGGGGCTAGTCGAGGCAAGATCAATTTGTCCGAAATCCAAGGCTAACACTCTCTCCAAAAATCAAGTTCAATCATGCTTGGGGGAAAAGTCTATTTCCCATAAAATTGAAGTCTAAAACCAACTAAAAAGGTCTTGAATTTGAAAAAGGTAGAAATATAAGGATAATACTCATTTAAATGGGGCTAGTCAGTGTCGGGATCAATTTGTCCGAAAATCCACGTCTAACATCCACTCAAAAACCAAGTTTAATCAATCTTGGGGAAAAGTCTATTTGCCATAAAATTGAAGTATAAAACCAACTAAAAAGGTCTTGGATATGTAAAAGGGTAGAAATATAAGGATAATACTTATTTAAATGGGGCTAGTCGTGTCGGGATCAATTTGTCCGAAAATCCACGGCTAACTCCCACTCCAAAAATCAAGTTCAATCATGCTTGGGGAAGAGTCTATTTCCCATAAAATTGAAGTATAAAACCAACTACAAAGGTCTTGGATATGAAAAAGGTTAGAAATATAAGGATAATACTCATTTAAATGGGGCTAGTCATGGAAGGATGAATTTGTCCGAAAATCCAAGGCTAATACCAACTCCAAAACCAAGTTCAATCATGCTTGGGGAAAAGTCTATTTCCCATAAAATTGAAGTATAAAACCACCTAAAAGGAATTGGATATGTAAAAGGGTAGAAATATAAGGATAATACTTATTTAAATGGGGCTATTAGTATCGGGATCAATTTGTCCGAAAATCCACGGCTAACACCCACTCCAAAAGCAAGTTCAATCATGCTTGGGGAAAAGTCTATTTCCCATAAAATTGAAGTATAAAACCAACTAAAAAGGAATTGGAAACGAAAAGGCTATAAATATAAGGATAATACTCATTTAAATGGGGCTAGTCATGGAAGGATCAATTTGTCCTAAAATCCAAGTCTAACACCCACTCCAAAAACCAAGTTCAATCGTGTTTGGGGAAAAGTCTATTTCCCATAAAATTGATGTATAAAACAAACTAAAAGGTCTTGGATATGAAAAATATTAGTAATATAAGGATCATACTCATTTAAATAGGTCTAGTCTTGTCAGGATCAATTTGTCCGAAAATCCACGGCTAACATCCACTCAAAAACCAAGTTCAATCATGCTTGGGGAAAAGTCTTTTCCCATAAAATTGAAGTATAAAACCAACTGAAAAGGTCTTGGATATGAAAAATATTAGTAATATAAGGATAATACTCATTTAAATGGGGCTAATCGAGGGAGGATCAATTTGTCCGAAAATCCAAGGCTCCAAAAACCAAGTTCAATCATGCTTGGGGGAAAAGTCTATTTCCCATAAAATTGAAGTATAAAACCAACGAAAAAGGGATTGGAAATGAAAAAGGCTATAAATATAAGGATAATACTCATTTAAATGGGACTAGTCAAGGAAGGATCAATTTGTCCGAAAATCCAAGGCTAACACCCACTCCAAAAACCAAGTTGAATCATGCTTGGGGGAAAAGTCTATTTCCCATAAAATTGAAGTATAAAACCAACTAAAAAGTTCTTGGATATGAAAAATATTAGAAATATAAGGATCATACTCATTTAAATAGGGCTAGTCGTGTCGGGATCAATTTGTCCGAAAATCCACGCCTAACACCTACTCAAAAACCAAGTTCAATCATGCTAGGGGAAAAGTCTAATTCCCATAAAATTGAAGTATAATACCAATTAAAAATCAATTGGAAATGAAAAAGGCTATAAATATAAGGATAATACTCATTTAAATTGGGCTAGTCATGGAGGGATGAATTTGTCCGAAAATCCAAGTCTAACACCCACTCCAAAACCAAGTTCAATCATGCTTGGGGAAAAGTCTATTTCCCATAAAGTTGAAGTATAAAACCACCTAAAAGGTCTTGAATTTGAAAAAGGTAGAAATATAAGGATAATACTCATTTAAATGGGGCTAGTTTTGTAAGGATCAATTTGTCCGAAAATCCACGTCTAACATCCACTCAAAAACCAAGTTGAATCATGCATGGGGAAAACTCTATTTCCCATAAAATTGAAGTATAAAACCAACTAAAAAGGAATTGGATATTAAAAAGTCTATAAATATAAGGATAATACTCATTTAAATGGGGCTAGTCATGGAAGGATGAATTTGTCCGAAAATCCAAGTCTAACACCCCCTCCAAAAACCAAGTTCAAACATGCTTGGGGTAAAAGTCTATTTCCCATAAAATTGAAGTATAAAACCACCTAAAAGGTCTTGAATTTGAAAAAGGTAGAAATATAAGGATAATACTCATTTAAATGGGGCTAGTCGTGTCAGGATCAATTTGTCCGAAAATCCACGTCTAACATCCACTCAAAAACCAAGTTTAATCAATCTTGGGGAAAGTCTATTTGCCATGAAATTGAAGTATGAAACCAATTAAAAAGGAATTGGAAATGAAAAAGGTTAGCATTATAAGGATAATACTCATTTAAATGGGGCTAGTCATGGAAGGATCAATTTGTCCGAAAATCCAAGGCTAACAACCACTCCAAAAACCAAGTTCAATCATGCTTGGGGGAAAAGTTTATTTCCCATAAAATTGAAGTATAAAACCAACTAAAAAGGTCTTGAGTATGAAAAATGTTAGAAATATAAGGATAATATTCATTTAAATGGGGCTAGTCGAGGCAGGATCAATTTGTCCGAAAATCCAAGGCTAACACCCACTCCAAAAACCAAGTTGAATCATGCTTGGGGGAAAGTCTTTTGCCATGAAATTGAAGTATGAAACCAACTAAAAGGAATTGGAAATGAAAAAGGGTAGAATTATAAGGATAATACTCATTTAAATGGGGCCAGTCATGGAAGGATCAATTTGTCGGAAAATCCACGTCTAACACCCACTCAAAAACCTAGTTGAATCATGGTTGGAGGAAAAGTCTATTTCCTAGAAAATTGAAGTATAAAACAAACTAAAAGGAATTGGAAATGAAAAGGCTATAAATATAAGGATAATACTCATTTAAATGGGGCTAGTCATGGAAGGATGAATTTGTCCGAAAATCCAAGTCTAACACCCACTCCAAAACCAAGTTCAATCATGCTTGGGGAAAAGTCTATTTCCCATAAAATTGAAGTATAAAACCAACTAAAAGGTCTTGGATATGAAAAATATTAGAAATATAAGGATAATAATCATTTAAATAGGGCTAGTCGTGATCGGGATCAATTTGTCCAAAAATCCACGACTAACAACCACTCAAAAACCAAGTTCAATCATGCTTGGGGAAAAGTCTATTTCCCATAAAATTGAAGTATAAAACCAACTAAAAGCATTTGGAAATGAAAAAGGCTATAAATATAAGGATAATACTCATTTAAATGGGGCTAGTCATGGAGGGATGAATTTGTCCGAAAATCCACGGCTAACTCCCACTCAAAAACCAAGTTGAATCATGCTTGGGGAAAAGTCTATTTCCAGAAAATTGAAGTATAAAACCAACTAAAAGGAATTGGAAATGAAAAAGGCTATAAATATAAGGATAATACTCATTTAAATGGGGCTAGTCATGGAAGGATGAATTTGTCCGAAAATCCAAGTCTAACACCCACTCAAAAAACCAAGTTTAATCAATCTTGGGGAAAGTCTATTTCCCATAAAATTGAAGTATAAAACCAACTAAAAAGGAATTGGATATGTGAAAGGGTATAAATATAAGGATAATACTTATTTAAATGGGGATATTGGTGTCGGGATCAATTTGTCCGAAAATCCACGGCTAACACCCACTCGAAAAAGCAAGTTCAATCATGCTTGGGGAAGAGTCTATTTCCCATAAAATTGAAGTATAAAACCAACTACAAAGGTCTTGGAGATAAAAAAGGTTAGAAATATAAGCATAATACGCATTTAAATGGGGCTAGTCATGGAAGGATGAATTTGTCCGAAAATCCAAGGCTAATACCAACTCCAAAACCAAGTTCAATCATGCTTGGGGAAAAGTCTATTTCCCATAAAATTGAAGTATAAAACCACCTAAAAGGAATTGGATATGTAAAAGGGTAGAAATATAAGGATAATACTTATTTAAATGGGGCTATTAGTATCGAGGATCAAATTGTCCGAAAATCCAAGGCTAACACCCACTCCAAAAACCAAGGTGAATCATGCTTAGGGGAAAAGTCTATTTCCCATAAAGTTGAAGTATAAAACCAACTAAAAAGGGATTGGATACGAAAAAGGCTATAAATATAAGGATAATACTCATTTAAATGGGGCTAGTCGAGGGAGGATCAATTTGTCCGAAAATCCAAGGCTAACACCCACTCCAAAAACCAAGTTCAATCATGCTTGGGGAAAAGTCTATTTCCCATAAAATTCAAGTCTAAAACAAACTAAAAAGGTCTTGGATATGAAAAATATTAGTAATATAAGGATCATACTCATTTAAATAGGTCTAGTCTTGTCGGGATCAATTTGTCCGAAAATCCACGGCTAACATCCACTCAAAAACCAAGTTCAATCATGCTTGGGGAAAAGTCTTTTCCCATAAAATTGAAGTATAAAACCAACTGAAAAGGTCTTGGATATGAAAAATATTAGTAATATAAGGATAATACTCATTTAAATGGGGCTAGTCGAGGGAGGATCAATTTGTCCGAAAATGCAAGGCTAACACCCACTCCAAAAACCAAGTTGAATCATGCTTGGGGGGAAAGTCTATTTCCCATAAAATTCAAGTCTAAAACCAACTAAAAAGGGATTGGATATGAAAAAGGTTAGAAATATAAGAATAATACGAGTTTAAATGGGGCTAGTTGTGTCACGATCAAATTGTCCGAAATTCCAAGGCTAACACCCACTCCAAAAAGCAAGTTCAATTGTGCTTGGGGAAAACTCTATTTCGATAAAATTGAAGTATAAAACCAACTAAAAGGAATTGGAAATTAAAAAGTCTATAAATAGAAGGATAATATTCATTTAAATGGGGCTAGTCATGGAAGGATGAATTTGTCCAAAAATCCAAGTCTAACACCCACTACAAAAACCAAGTTCAATCATGCTTGAGGCGAAGGTCTTTTGCCATGAAATTGAAGTATGAAACCAACTAAAAAGGAATTGGAAATGAAAAAGGGTAGAATTATAAGTATAATACTCATTTAAATGGGGCTAGTCATGGAAGGATCAATTTGTCCGAAAATCCACGGCTAACACCCACTCAAAAATCTATTTAATCATGGTTGGAGGAAAAGTCTATTTCCTAGAAAATTGAAGTATAAAACAAACTAAAAGGAATTGGAAATGAAAAAGGATATAAATATAAGGATAATACTCATTTAAATGGGGCTAGTCATGGAAGGATGAATTTGTCCAGAAAATCCAAGTCTAACACCTACTCAAAAACCAAGTTCAATCATGCTTGGGGAAAAGTCTATTTCCCATAAAATTGAAGTATAAAACCAACTAAAAAGGTCTTGGATATGAAAAATATTAGAAATATAAGGATAATACTCATTTAAATGGGGCTAGTCATGGAAGGATGAATTTGTCCGAAAATCCAAGTCTAACACCCACTCCAAAAACCAAGTTCCATAATGCTTGGTGGAAAAGTCTATTTTCCATAAAATTGAAGTATAAAACCAACTAAAAAGTTCTTGTATATGAAAAATATTAGATATATAAGGATCGTACTCATTTAAATAGGGCTAGTCGTGTCGGGATCAATTTGTCCGAAAATCCAAGGCCCACTCCAAAAACCAAGTTCAATCATGCTTGGGGAAAGTCTATTTCCCAAAAATTGAAGTATAAAACCAACTTAAAAGGAATTGGATTTGTAAAAGGGTATAAATATAAGGATAATACTTATTTAAATGGGGCTATTAGTGTCGGGATCAATTTGTCCGAAAATCCACTACTGACACCCACTCCAAAAGCAAGTTCAATCATGCTTGGGGAAAAGTCTATTTCCCATAAAATTGAAGTATAAAACCAACTAAAAAGAAATTGGAAATGAAAAAGGCTATAAATATAAGGATAATACTCATTTAAATGGGGCTAGTCATGGAGGGATGAATTTGTCCGAAAATCCAAGTCTAACACCCACTCAAAAACCAAGTTTAATCAATCTTGGGGAAAGTCTATTTCCCATAAAATTGAAGTATAAAACCAACTAAAAAGGAATTGGATATGTGAAAGGGTATAAATATAAGGATAATACTTATTTAAATGGGGATATTGGTGTCGGGATCAATTTGTCCGAAAATACACGGCTAACAACCACTCGAAAAAGCAAGTTCAATCATGCTTGGGGAAGAGTCTATTTCCCATAAAATTGAAGTATAAAACCAACTACAAAGGTCTTGGATATGAAAAAGGTTAGAAATATAAGGATAATACTCATTTAAATGGGGCTAGTCGAGGGATGAACAATTTGTCCGAAAAACCAAGCCTAACACCAACTCCCAAAACAAAGTTCAATCATGCTTGGGGAAAAGTCTATTTCCCATAAAATTGAAGTATAAAACAACCTAAAAGGAATTGGATATGTAAAAGGGTAGAAATATAAGGATAATACTTATTTAAATGGGGCTATTAGTGTCGGGATCAATTTGTCCGAAAATCCACGGCTAACACCCACTCCAAAAAGCAAGTTCAATCATGCTTGGGGAAAAGTGTATTTCCCATAAAATTGAAGTATAAAACCAACTAAAAGGAATTGGAAACGAAAAAGGCTATAAATATAAGGATAATACTCATTTAAATGGGCCTAGTCATGGAAGGATCAATTTGTCCTAAAATCCAAGTCTAACACCCACTCCAAAACCAAGTTCAATCGTGCTTGGGGAAAAGTCTATTTCCCATAAAATTGATGTATAAAACAAACTAAAAGGTCTTGGATATGAAAAATATTAGTAATATAAGGATCATACTCATTTAAATAGGTCTAGTCTTGTCGGGATCAATTTGTCCGAAAATCCAAGGCTAACACACACTCCAAAAACCAAGTTCAATCATGCTTGGGGGAAAAGTCTATTTCCCATAAAATTGAAGTCTAAAACCAACTAAAAAGGGATTGGATATGAAAAAAGCTATAAATATAAGGATAATACTCATTTAAATGGGGCTAGTCGAGGGAGGATCAATTTGTCCGAAAATCCAAGGCTAACACCCACTCCAAAAACCAAGTTGAATCATGCTTGGGGGGAAAGTCTATTTCCCATAAAATTGAAGTCTAAAACCAACTAAAAAGGGATTGGATATGAAAAAAGCTATAAATATAAGGATAATACTCATTTAAATGGGGCTAGTCGAGGGAGGATCAATTTGTCCGAAAATCCAAGGCTAACACCCTCTCCAAAAACCAAGTTCAATCATGCTTGGGGGAAAAGTCTATTTCCCATAAAATTGAAGTCTAAAACCAACTAAAAAGGGATTGGATATGAAAAAGGCTATAAATATAAGGATAATACTCATTTAAATGGGGCTAGTCGAGGGAGGATCAATTTGTCCGAAAATCCAAGGCTAACACCCACTCCAAAAACCAAGTTCAATCATGCTTGGGGGAAAAGTCTATTTCCCATAAAATTGAAGTCTAAAACCAACTAAAAAGGGATTGGATATGAAAAAGGCTATAAATATAAGGATAATACTCATTTAAATGGGGCTAGTCGAGGGAGGATCAATTTGTCCGAAAATCCAAGGCTAACACCCACTCCAAAAACCAAGTTGAATCATGCTTGGGGGAAAAGTCTATTTCCCATAAAATTGAAGTATAAAACCAACTAAACAGGTCTTGGATATGAAAAATATTAGAAATAGAAGGATAATACTCCTTTAAATGGGGCTAGTTGTGTCGGGATCAATTTAGCCGAAAATCCACGGCTAACACCCACTCCAAAAACCAAGTTCAATCATGCTTGGGGAAAAGTCTATTTGCCATAAAATTGAAGTATAAAACCAACTAAAAGGAATTGGAAATGAAAAAGGCTATAAATATAAGGATAATACTCATGTAAATGGGGCTAGTCATGGAAGGATGAATTTGTCCGAAAATCCAAGTCTAACACCCACTCCAAAAACCAAGTTCAATCATGCTTGTTGGAAAAGTCTATTTCGCATAAAATTGAAGTATAAAACCAACTAAAAGGTCTTGGATATGAAAAACGCTATAAATATAAGGATAATACTCATTTAAATGGGGCTAGTCGAGGGAGGATCAATTTGTCCGAAAATCCAAGGCTAACACCTTCTCCAAAAACCAAGGTGAATCATGCTTGGGGGGAAAGTCTATCTCCCATAAAATTGAAGTCTAAAACCAACTAAAAAGGGATTGGATATGAAAAAAGTTAGAAATATAAGAATAAAACGCATTTAAATGGGGTAGTTGTATCCGGATCAAATTGTCCGAAAATCCAAGGCTAACAACCACTCCAAAAACCAAGTTCAATCATGCTTGGGGGGAAAGTCTATTTCCCATAAAATTGAAGTATAAAACCAACTAAAAAGGGATTGGATATGAAAAATATTAGAAATATAAGGATCGTACTCATTTAAATAGGGGTAGTCGAGTCAAGATCAATTTGTCCGAAAATCCAAGGCTAACACCCACTCCAAAAACCAAGTTCAATCATGCTTGGGGGAAAAGTCTATTTCCCATAAAATTGAAGTCTAAAACCAACTAAAAAGGGATTGGATATGAAAAAGGGTATAAATATAAGGATAATACTCATTTAAATGGGGCTAGTCGACGAAGGATCAATTTGTTCCAAAATCCAAGGCTAACACCCACTCCAAAAACCAAGTTGAATCATTCTTGGGGGAAAAGTCTATTTCCCATAAAATTGAAGTATAAAACCAACTAAAAAGGGATTGGATATGAAAAAGGCTATAAATATAAGGATAATACTCATTTAAATGGGGCTAGTCGAGGGAGGATCAATTTGTCCGAAAATCCAAGGCTAACACCCACTCCAAAAACCAAGTTCAATCATGCTTGGGGGAAAAGTCTATTTCCCATAAAATTGAAGTCTAAAACCAACTAAAAAGGGATTGGATATGAAAAAGGCTATAAATATAAGGATAACACTCATTTAAATGGGGCTAGTCTTGGAAGGATCAATTTTTCCGAAAATCCAAGGCTAACACCCACTCTAAAAACCAAGTTCAATCATGCTTGGGGAAAATTCTATTACCCATAAAATTGAAGTATAAAACCAACTAAAAGGAATTGGAAATGAAAAAGGCTACAAATATAAGTATAATACTCATTTAAATGGGGCTAGTCATGGAGGGATGAATTTGTCCGAAAATCCAAAGCTAACACCCACTACAAAAACCAAGTTCAATCATGCTTGGGGCAAAAGTCTATTTCCCATAAAATTGAAGTCTAAAACCAACTAAAAACGGATTGGATATGAAAAATATTAGAAATATAAGGATAACACTCATTTAAATGGGGCTATTAGTGTCAGAATCAATTTTACCGAAAATCCACGGCTAACACCCACTCAAAAACCAAGTTTAATCAATCTTGGGGAAAAGTCTATTTCCCATAAAATTGAAGTATAAAACCAACTAAAAGGAATTGGAAATGAAAAAGGCTATAAATATAAGGATAATACTCATTTAAATGGGGCTAGTCATGGCAGAATCAATTTGTCCGAAAATCCACGGCTAACACCCACTCAAAAACCAAGTTCAATCGTGCTTGGGGAAAAGTCTATTTCCCACTAAATTGAAGTATAAAACCAACTAAAAGGTATTGGATATGAAAAATATTAGAAATAGAAGGATAATACTCCTTTAAATGGGGCTAGTTGTGTCGAGGATCAATTTGGCCGAAAATCCACGGCTAACACCCACTCCAAAAGCAAGTTCAATCATGCTTGGGGAAAAGTCTATATCCCATAAAATTGAAGTATAAAACCAACTAAAAAGGTCTTGGATATGAAAAATATTAGAAATATAAGGATAATACTCATTTAAATGGGGCTAGTCATGGAAGGATGAATTTGTCCGAAAATCCAAGTCTAACACCCACTCAAAAACCAAGTTCCATAATGCTTGGTGGAAAAGTCTATTTCCCATAAAATTGAAGTATAAAACCAACTAAAAAGTTCTTGCATATGAAAAATATTAGAAATATAAGGATCGTACTCATTTAAATAGGGGTAGTCGTGTCAGGATCAAATTGTCCAAAAATCCAAGGCTAACACCCACTCCAAAAACCAAGGTGAATCCTGCTTGGGGGAAAAGTCTATTTCCCAAAAATTGACGTATAAAACCAACTTAAAAGGAATTGGATTTGTAAAAGGGTATAAATATAAGGATAATACTTATTTGAATGGGGCTATTAGTGTCAGTATCAATTTGACCGAAAATCCACGGCTAACACCCACTCAAAAACCAAGTTTAATCAATCTTGGGGAAAAGTATATTTGCCATAAAATTGAAGTATAAAACCAACTAAAAAGGAATTGGAAATGAAAAAGGCTATAAATATAAGGATAATACTCATTTAAATGGGGCTAGTCATGGAAGGATGAATTTGTCCGAAAATCCAAGTCTAACACCCACTCCAAAAACCAAGTTCAATCATGCTTGGGGAAAAGTCTATTTCCACAAAATTGAAGTATAAACCAACTAAAAAGGTCTTGGATATGAAAAATATTAGAAATATAAGGATCATACTCATTTAAATATGGCTAGTCGTAGTCAGGATCAATTTGTCCGAAAATCCACGCCTAACACCCACTCAAAAAACCAAGTTCAATCATGCTTGGGGAAAAGTCTATTTTGTTGACATATAATGTAATACTTTGTATGCTTTATATATTTTTATGATAAAAATAAAAGAAAATGGGCTAATAATATGCTTGGATGAGATTAAGCGATAAGCAGGTATTATACAAAGAATACATCAACAAGCATAACGAGTACACGAAGAAATCACTCCAAGAAGTCCAAGATGCAAGCAAGTGAAGACAAAGAAGAAGTTTTCATTTTAGTGCTTTAATTATGTAAATCTCAAATGTCTAACTTGATAGCACAATTTAAAATGAACTCACACACTTCACATTGCATGCATTAAAAGAGTTTGATGATTAGAGGTTTAAGTCATAACCAATCGGTTCAAAAATTCAGAAAAGATAATTTGTCACAATTGCCTTC
>CM063599.1:13416562-13435224 GCA_032356905.1 Salix exigua
ATGTATAAAACCAACTAAAAAGGGCTTGGATATGAAAAAAGCTATAAATATAAGGATAATACTCATTTAAATGGGGCTAGTCGAGGGAGGATCAATTTGTCCGAAAATCCAAGGCTAACACCCTCTCCAAAAACCAAGTGCAATCATGCTTGGGGGAAAAGTCTATTTCCCATAAAATTGAAGTATAAAACCAACTAAAAAGGGCTTGGATATGAAAAAAGCTATAAATATAAGGATAATACTCATTTAAATGGGGCTAGTCGAGGGAGGATCAATTTGTCCGAAAATCCAAGGCTAACACCCACTCCAAAAACCAAGTTGAATCATGCTTGGGGAAAAGTCTATTTCCCATAAAATTGAAGTCTAAAACCAACTAAAAAGGGCTTGGATATGAAAAACGTTAGAAATATAAGGATAATACTCATTTAAATGGGGTTAGTCATGGAAGGATCAATTTGTCCGAAATTCCAAGGCTAACACCCACTCCAAAACCAAGTTCAATCATGCTTGGGCGAAACGTCTATTTCCAATAACATTGAAGTATAAAACCAACTAAAAAGGGATTGGATATGAAAAAGGCTATAAATATAAGGATAATACTCATTTAAATGGGGCTAGTCGAGGGAGGATCAATTTGTCCGACAATCCAAGGCTAACACCCACTCCAAAAACCAAGTTCAATCATGCTTGGAGGAAAAGTCTATTTCCCATAAAATTGAAGTCTAAAACCAACTAAAAAGGGATTGGATATGAAAAAGGCTATAAATATAAGGATAATACTCATTTAAATGGGGTTAGTCGAGTGAGGATCAATTTGTTCGAAAATCCAAGGGTAACACCCAATCCAAAAACCAAGTTGAATCATTCTTGGGGGAAAAGTCTATTTCCCATAAAATTGAAGTATAAAACCAAATAAAAAGGGCTTGGATATGAAAAAGGATAGAAATATAAGAATAATACGCATTTAAATGGGGCTAGTTGTGTCAGGATCAAATTGTCCGAAAATCCAAGGCTAACACCCACTCCAAAAACCTAGGTGCATCATGCTTGGGGGAAAAGTCTATTTCCCATAAAATTGAAGTATAAAACCAACTAAAAAGTTCTTGGATATGAAAAATATTAGAAATATAAGGATCATACTCATTTAAATAGGGCTAGTCGAGTCAAGATCAATTTGTCCGAAATCCAAGGCTAACACTCTCTCCAAAAACCAAGTTGAATCATGCTTGGGGGAAAAGTCTATTTCCCATAAAATTGAAGTCTAAAACCAACTAAAAAGGGATTGGATATGAAAAAAGCTATAAATATAAGGATAATACTCATTTAAATGGGGCTAGTCGAGGGAGGATCAATTTGTCCGAAAATCCAAGGCTAACACACACTCCAAAAACCAAGTTCAATCATGCTTGGGGGAAAAGTCTATTTCCCATAAAATTGAAGTCTAAAACCAACTAAAAGGTCTTGAATTTGAAAAATGTAGAAATATAAGGATAATACTCATTTAAATAGGGCTAGTCAGTGTCAGGATCAATTTGTCCGAAAATCCACGTCTAACATCCACTCAAAAACCAAGTTTAATCAATCTTGGGGAAAAGTCTATTTGCCATAAAATTGAAGTATAAAACCAACTAAAAGGTCTTGGATATGTAAAAGGGTAGAAATATAAGGATAATACTTATTTAAATGGGGCTAGTCAGTGTCAGGATCAATTTGTCCGAAAATCCACGGCTAACTCCCTCTCCAAAAATCAAGTTCAATCATGCTTGGGGAAGAGTCTATTCCATAAATTGAAGTATAAAACCAACTACAAAGGTCTTGGATATGAAAAAGGTTAGAAATATAAGGATAATACTCATTTAAATGGGGCTAGTCAAGGAAGGATGAATTTGTCCGAAAATCCAAGGCTAATACCAACTCCAAAAACCAAGTTCAATCATGCTTGGGGAAAAGTCTATTTCCCATAAAAAGGAATATAGGAAACTGAAAAAGGCTATAAATATAAGGATAATACTCATTTAAATGGGGCTAGTCATGGAAGGATCAATTTGTCCGAAAATCCAAGTCTAACACCCACTCCAAAACCCAAGTTCAATCGTGTTTGGGGAAAAGTCTATTTCCCATAAAATTGATGTATAAAACAAACTAAAAGGTCTTGGATATGAAAAATATTAGTAATATAAGGATCATACTCATTTAAATAGGTCTAGTCATGTCAGGATCAATTTGTCCGAAAATCCACGTCTAACATCCACTCAAAAACCAAGTTCAATCATGCTTGGGGAAAAGTCTATTTCCCATAAAATTGAAGTATAAAACCAACTGAAAAGGTCTTGGATATGAAAAATATTAGTAATATAAGGATCATACTCATTTAAATAGGGCTAGTCATGTCGGGATCAATTTGTCCGAAAATCCACGGCTAACACCCACTCAAAAACCAAGTTCAATCATGCTTGGGGAAAAGTCTATTTCCCATAAAATTGAAGTATAAAACCAACTAAAAGCAATTGGAAATGAAAAAGGCTATAAATATAAGGATAATACTCATTTAAATGGGGCTAGTCATGGAAGGATGAATTTGTCCGAAAATCCAAGTCTAACACCCACTCAAAAACCAAGTTCAATCATGCTTGGGGAAAAGTCTATTTCCATAAAATTGAAGTATAAAACCAACTAAAAGGTCTTGGATATGAAAAATATTAGAAATATAAGGATAATACTCATTTAAATGGGGCTAGTCGTGTCAGGATCAATTTGTCCAAAAATCCACGGATAACACCCACTCAAAAAACCAAGTTGAATCATGCTTGGGGGAAAATCTATTTACCATAAAATTGAAGAATAAAACAGACTAAAAAGGGATTGGATATGAAAAATGCTATAAATATAAGGATAATACTCATTTAAATGGGGCTAGTCGAGGGAGGATCAATTTGTCCGAAAATCCAAGGCTAACACCCACTCCAAAAACCAAGTTCAATCATGCTTGGGGGGAAAGTCTATTTCCATAAAATTGAAGTATAAAACCAACTAAAAAGGTCTTGGATATGAAAAATATTAGAAATATAAGGATCATACTCATTTAAATAGGGCTAGTCGTGTCAGGATCAATTTGTCCGAAAATCCACGCCTAACACCCACTCAAAAACCAAGTTCAATCATGCTTGGGGAAAAGTCTATTTCCCATAAAATTGAAGTATAAAACCAACTAAAAGGTCATTGGATATGTAAAAGGCTATAAATATAAGGATAATACTCATTTAAATGGGGCTAGTCATGGAAGGATCAATTTGTCCGAAAATCCAAGGATAACAACCACTCTAAAAACCAAGTTCTATCATGCTTGGGGGGAAAGTCTATTTCCCATAAAATTGAAGTATAAAACCAACTAAAAAGGTCTTGGATATGAAAAAGGTTAGAAATATAAGGATAATATTCATTTAAATGGGGCTAGTCGAGGCAGGATCAATTTGTCCGAAAATCCAAGGATAACAACCACTCTAAAAACCAAGTTCAATCATGCTTGGGGGGAAAGTCTATTTCCATAAAATTGAAGTATAAAACCAACTAAAAAGGACTTGGATATGAAAAGGCTATAAATATAAGGATAATACTCATTTAAATGGACTAGTCATGGAAGGATCAACTTGTCCGAAAATCCAAGGCTAACACCCACTCCAAAAACCAAGTTGAATCATGCCTAGGGGAAAAGTCTATTTCCCATAAAATTGAAGTATAAAACCAACTAAAAAGGGATTGGAAATGAAAAATGCTATAAATATAAGGATAATACTCATTTAAATGGGGCTAGTCATGGAAGGATCAATTTGTCCGAAATCCAAGGCTAACAACCACTCCAAAAACCAAGTTCAATCATGCTTGGGGGAAAAGTGTATTTCCCATAAAATTGAAGTATAAAACCAACTAAAAAGGTCTTGGATATGAAAAAGGTTAGAAATATAAGGATAATATTCATTTAAATGGGGCTAGTCGAGGCAGGATCAATTTGTCCAAAAATCCACGGCTAACACCCACTCAAAAAACCAAGTTGAATCATGCTTGGGGGAAAATCTATTTACCATAAAATTGAAGTATAAAACCAACTAAAAAGGAATTGGAAATGGAAAAGGCTATAAATATAAGGATAATACTCATTTAAATGGACTAGTCATGGAAGGATCAACTTGTCCGAAAATCCAAGGCTAACACCCACTCCAAAAACCAAGTTGAATCATGCCTAGGGGAAAAGTCTATTTCCCATAAACTTGAAGTATAAAACCAACTAAAAGTTCTTGGATATGAAAAATATTAGAAATATAAGGATCATACTCATTTAAATAGGGCTAGTCGTGTCGGGAGCAATTTGTCCGAAAATCCACGCCTAACACCTACTCAAAAACCAAGTTCAATCATGCTTGGGGAAAAGTCTATTTCCCATAAAATTGAAGTACAAAACCAACTAAAAATCAATTGGAAATGAAAAAGGCTATAAATATAAGGATAATACTCATTTAAATGGGGCTAGTCATGGAGGGATGAATTTGTCCGAAAATCCAAGTCTAACACCCACTCCAAAAACCAAGTTCAATCATGCTTGGGGAAAAGTCTATTTCCCATAAAATTGAAGTATAAAACCACCTAAAAGGTCTTGAATTTGAAAAAGGTAGAAATATAAGGATAATACTCATTTAAATGGGGCTAGTCGTGTCAGGATTAATTTGTCCGAAAATCCACGGCTAACATCCACTCAAAAACCAAGTTCCATAATGCTTGGGGAAAAGTCTATTTCCCATAAAATTGAAGTATAAAACCAACTAAAAAGTTCTTGGATATGAAAAATATTAGAAATATAAGGATCATACTCGTTTAAATAGGGCTAGTCGTGTCGGGATCAATTTGTCCGAAAATCCACAGTTAACACCCACTCAAAAACCAAGTTCAATCATGCTTGGGGAAAAGTCTATTTCCCATAAAATTGAAGTATAAAACCAACTAAAAAGAAATTGGAAATGAAAAAGGCTATAAATATAAGGGTAATACTCATTTAAATGGGGCTAGTCATGGAGGGATGAATTTGTCCGAAAATCCAAGTCTAACACCCACTCAAAAACCAAGTTTAATCAATCTTGGGGAAAGTCTATTTCCCATAAAATTGAAGTATAAAACCAACTAAAAAGGGCTTGGATATAAAAAAAGTTAGAAATATAAGAATAATACGCATTTAATGGGGCTAGTTGTGTCCGGATCAAATTGTCCGAAAATCCAAGGCTAACACCCACTCCAAAAACCAAGGTGAATCATGCTTAGGGGAAAAGTCTATTTCCCATAAAGTTGAAGTATAAAACCAACTAAAAAGGGATTGGATATGAAAAAGGCTATAAATATAAGGATAATACTCATTTAAATGGGGCTAGTCGAGGGAGGATCAATTTGTCCGAAAATCCAAGGCTAACACCCACTCCAAAAACCAAGTTCAATCATGCTTGGGGGGAAAGTCTATTTCCCATAAAATTGAAGTCTAAAACCAACTAAAAGGTCTTGAATATGAAAAATATTAGTAATATAAGGATCATACTCATTTAAATAGGTCTAGTCTTGTCGGGATCAATTTGTCCGAAAATCCACTGGCTAACATCCACTCAAAAACCAAGTTCAATTATGCTTGGGGAAAAGTCTATTTCCCATAGAATTGAAGTATAAAACCAACTAAAAGGTCTTGGATATGAAAAATATTAGAAATATAAGGATCATACTCATTTAAATAGGGTTAGTCATGTCGGGATTAATTTGTCCGAAAATCCACGGCTAACACCCACTCAAAAACCATGTTGAATCATGCATGGGGAAAACTCTATTTCCCATAAAATTGAAGTATAAAACCAACTAAAAGGAATTGGAAATTAAAAAGGCTATAAATATAAGGATAATACTCATTTCAAAGGGGCTAGTCATGGAAGGATGAATTTGTCCGAAAATCCAAGTCTAACACCCACTCCAAAACCAAGTTCAAACATGCTTGGGGAAAAGTCTATTTGCCATGAAATTGAAGTATGAAACCAACTAAAAGGAATTGGAAATGAAAAAGGTTAGAATTATCAGGATAATACTCATTTAAATGGGGCTATTCATGGAGCGATCAATTTGTCCGAAAATCCACGGCTAACACCCACTCCAAAACCAAGTTCAATCATGCTTGGGGAAAAGTCTATTTGCCATAAAATTGAAGTATAAAACCAACGAAAAGGAATTGGAAATGAAAAAGGCTATAAATATAAGGATAATACTCATTTAAATGGGGCTAGTCATGGAAGGATCAATTTGTCGGAAAATCCAAGGCTAACACCCTCACCAAAAACCAATTTCAATCATCCTAGGGGGAAAAGTCTATTTCACATAAAATTGAAGTCTAAAACCAAATAAAAAGCAATTGGAAATGAAAAAGGCTTTAATTATAAGGATAATACTCATTTAAATGGGGCTAGTCGAGGGAGTATCAATTTGTCCGACAATCCAAGGCTAACACCCACTCAAAAACCAAGTTGAATCATGCTTGGGGAAAAGTCTATTTCCCATAAAATTGAAGTATAAAACCAAATAAACAGGGCTTGGATATGAAAATGGTTAGAAATATAAGAATAATACGCATTTAAATGGGGCTAGTTGTGTCAGGATCAAATTGTCCGAAAATCCACGGCTAACACCCCCTCCAAAAAGCAAGTTCAATCATGGTTAGGGGAATAGTCTATTACTCATAAAATTTAAGTCTAATACCAACTAAAAAGGGCTTAGATATGAACAAGGTTAGAAATATAAGGCTAATACTCATTCAAATGGGGCTAGTCATGGAAGGATCAATTTGTCGGAAAATGCAAGTCTAACACCCACGCCAAAAACCAAGTTCAATCTCGCTTGGGGAAAAGTCTATTTCCCATAAAATTGAAGTATAAAACCAACTAAAAGGAATTGGAAATGAAAAAGGCTATAAATATAAGGATAATACTCATGTAAATGGGGCTAGTCATGGAAGGATGAATTTGTCCGAAAATCCAAGTCTAACACCCACTCCAAAACCAAGTTCAATCATGCTTGGGGAAAAGTCTATTTCCCATAAAATTGAAGTATAAAACCAACTAAAAAGGTCTTGGATATGAAAAATATTAGAAATATAAGGATAATACTCATTTAAATGGGGCTAGTCGAGGGAGGATCAATTTGTCCGAAAATCCAAGGCTAACACCCTCTCCAAAAACCAAGGTGAATCATGCTTGGGGGGAAAGTCTATCTCCCATAAAATTGAAGTCTAAAACCAACTAAAAAGGGATTGGATATGAAAAAAGTTAGAAATAAAACATAATACTCATTTAAATGGGGCTAGTCATGGAAGGATGAATTTGTCCGAAAATCCAAGTCTAACACCCACTCAAAAACCAAGTTCAATCATGCTTGGGGAAAAGTCTATTTCCCATAAAATTGAAGTATAAAACCAACTAAAAGGAATTGGAAATGAAAAAGGCTATAAATATAAGGACAATACTCATTTAAATGGGGCTAGTCATGTGAGGATCAATTTGTCCGAAAATCCACGGCTAACACCCACTCAAAAACCAAGTTAAATCATGATTGGGGAAAAGTCTATTTCCCATAAAATTGAAGTATAAAACCAAATAAAAAGGGCTTGGATATGAAAAAGGTTAGAAATATAAGAATAATACGCATTTAAATGGGGCTAGTTGTGTCAGGATCAAATTGTCCGAAAATCCAAGGCTAACACCCACTCCAAAAACCTAGGTGCATCATGCTTGGGGGAAAAGTCTATTTCCCATAAAATTGAAGTATAAAACCAACTAAAAAGGGATTGGATATGAAAAAAGTTAGAAATATAAGAATAATACGCATTTAAATGGGGCTAGTCGAGGCAGGATCAAATTGTCCGAAAATCCAAGGCTAACACCCACTCCAAAAACCAAGGTGAATCCTGCTTGGGGGAAAAGTCTATTTCCCATAAAATTCAAGTATAAAACCAACTAAAAAGGGCTTGGATATGAAAAAGGTTAGAAATATAAGAATAATACGCATTTAAATGGGGCTAGTTGTGTCACGATCAAATTGTCCGAAATTCCAAGGCTAACACCCACTCCAAAAACCAAGGTGAATCCTGCTTGGGGGAAAAATCTATTTCCCATAAAATTGAAGTCTAAAACCAACTAAAAAGGGATTGGATATGAAAAAGGCTATAAATATAAGAATAATACTCATTTAAATGGGGCTAGTCGAGGAAAGATCAAATTGTCCGAAAATCCAAGGCTAACACCCAATCCAAAAACCAAGTTCAATCATGCTTGGGGGAAAAGTCTATTTCCCATAAAATTGAAGTCTAAAACCAACTAAAAGGTCTTGGATATGAAAAATATTAGAAATATAAGGATCATACTCATTTAAATAGGGCTAGTCGTGTCGGGATCAATTTGTCCGAAAATCCACGGCTAACACCCACCCCAAAAAGCAAGTTCAATCATGCTTGGGGAAAAGTCTATTTCCCACAAAATTGAAGTATAAAACCAACTAAAAGGTATTGGATATGAAAAATATTAGAAATATAAGGATAATACTCATTTAAATGGGGCTAGTCGTGTCAAAATCAATTTGTCCAGAAAATCCAAGGCTAACACCCCCTCCAAAAACCAACTTCAATCATGCTTGGGGAAAGGTCTATTTCCCACAAAATTGAAGTATAAAACGAACTAAAAGGTCTTGGATATGAAAAATATTAGAAATAGAAGGATAATACTCCTTGAAAATCCACGGCTAACACCCACTCAAAAACCATGTTGAATCATGCATGGGGAAAACTCTATTTCCCATAAAATTGAAGTATAAAACCAACTAAAAAGGAATTGGAAATTAAAAGGCTATAAATATAAGGATAATACTCATTTCAAAGGGGCTAGTCACGGAAGGATGAATTTGTCCGAAAATCCAAGTCTAACACCCACTCCAAAAACCAAGTTCAAACATGCTTGGGGGAAAGTCTATTTGCCATGAAATTGAAGTATGAAACCAACTAAAAAGGAATTGGAAATGAAAAAGGTTAGAATTATAAGGATAATACTCATTTAAATGGGGCTAGTCATGGAAGGATCAATTTGTTCGAAAATCCAAGGCTAACACCCACTCCAAAAACCAAGTTGAATCATGCTTGGGGGAAAAGTCTATTTCCCATAAAATTGAAGTATAAAACCAACGAAAAAGGGATTGGAAATGAAAAAGGCTATAAATATAAGGATAATACTCATTTAAATGGAGCTAGTCGTGTCAGGATCAATTTGTCCGAAAATCCAAGGCTAACACCCACTCCAAAAACCAAGTTGAATCATGCTTGGGGGAAAAGTCTATTTCCCATAAAATTGAAGTATAAAACCAACTAAAAAGGGCTTGGATATGAAAAAAGCTATAAATATAAGGATAATACTCATTTAAATGGGGCTAGTCGAGGGAGGATCAATTTGTCCGAAAATCCAAGGCTAACACCCACTCCAAAAACCAAGTTCAATCATGCTTGGGGGGAAAGTCTATTTCCCATAAAATTGAAGTCTAAAACCAACTAAAAAGGGATTGGATATGAAAAAGGTTAGAAATATAAGCATAATACGCATTTAAATGGGGCTAGTTGTGTCACGATCAAATTGTCCGAAATTCCAAGGCTAACACCCACTCCAAAAGCAAGTTCAATTGTGCTTGGGGAAAACTCTATTTCCCATAAAATTGAACTATAAAACCGACTAAAAAGGGATTGGATATCAAAAATGCTATAAATAGAAGGATAATATTCATTTAAATGGGGCTAGTCATGGAAGGATGAATTTGTCCAAAAATCCAAGTCTAACACCCACTACAAAAACCAAGTTCAATCATGCTTGAGGCGAAAGTCTTTTGCCATGAAATTGAAGTATGAAACCAACTAAAAGGAATTGGAAATGAAAAAGGCTATAAATATAAGGATAATACTCATTTAAATGGGGCTAGTCGAGGGAGGATCAATTTGTCCGAAAATCCAAGGCTAACACCCTCTCCAAAAACCAAGTTCAATCATGCTTGGGGGAAAAGTCTATTTCCCATAAAATTGAAGTCTAAAACCAAATAAAAAGGGTTTGGATATGAAAAAGGTTAGAAATATAAGAATAATACGAGTTTAAATGGGGCTAGTCGAGGGAGGATCAATTTGTCCGAAAATCCAAGGCTAACACCCACTCCAAAAACCAAGTTGAATCATGCTTGGGGGAAAATTCTATTTCCCATAAAATTGAAGTCTAAAACCAACTAAAAAGGGATTGGATATGAAAAAGGTTATAAATATAAGGATAATACTCATTTAAATGGGGCTAGTCGAGGGAGGATCAATTTGTCCGAAAATCCAAGGCTAACACCCACTCCAAAAACCAAGTTCAATCATGCTTAGGGGGAAAGTCTATTTCCCATAAAAATGAAGTCTAAAACCAACTAAAAAGGGATTGGATATGAAAAAGCCTATAAGTATAAGGATAATACTCATTTAAATGGGGCTAGTCGAGGGAGGATCAATTTGTCCGAAAATCCAAGGCTAACACCCTCTCCAAAAACCAAGTGCAATCATGCTTGGGGGCAAAAGTCTATTTCCCATAAAATTGAAGTATAAAACCAACTAAAAAGGTCTTGGATATGAAAAATATTAGAAATATAAGGATAATACTTATTTAAATGGGGCTAGTCGAGGCGGGATCAATTTGTCCGAAAATCCACGGCTAACACCCATACCAAAAACCAAGTTGAATCATGCTTGGGAGGGAAAGTCTATTACACGTAAAATTGAAGTATAAAACCAAGTAAAAAGGGCTTGGATATGAAAAAGTTAGAAATATAAGCATAATACTCATTTAAATGGGGCTAGTCGAGGGAGGATCAATTTGTCCGAAAATCCAAGGCTAACACCCTCTCCAAAAACCAAGTGCAATCATGCTTGGGGGCAAAAGTCTATTTCCCATAAAATTGAAGTATAAAACCAACTAAAAAGGGCTTGGATATGAAAAAAGCTATAAATATAAAAATAATACTCATTTAAATGGAGCTAGTCGAGGCAAGATCAATTTGTCCGAAAATCCAAGGCTAACACCCTCTCCAAAAACAAAGTTCAATCATGCTTGGGGGAAAAGTCTATTTCCCATAAAATTGAAGTATAAAACAAACTAAAAAGGGATTGGATATGAAAAAGGTTATAAATATAAGGATAATACTCATTTAAATGGGGCTAGTCATGGAAGGATGAATTTGTCCAAAAATCCAAGTCTAACACCCACTACAAAAACCAAGTTCAATCATGCTTGGGGCGAAAGTCTTTTGCCATGAAATTGAGGTATGAAACCAACTAAAAAGGAATTGGAAATGAAAAAGGGTAGAATTATAAGGATAATACTCATTTAAATGGGGCTAGTCGTAGTCAGGATCAATTTGTCCGAAAATCCACTGCTAACACCCACTCAAAAACCAAGTTGAATCATGCTTGGGGAAAAGTCTATTTCCCATAAAATTGAAGTATAAAACCAACTAAAAGGTCTTGGATATGAAAAAGTTAGAAATATAAGCATAATACGCATTTAAATGGGGCTAGTCATGGGAGGGTCAATTTGTCCGAAAATCCACTGCTAACACCCACTCAAAAACCAAGTTGAATCATGCTTGGGGAAAAGTCTATTTCCCATAAAATTGAAGTATAAAACCAACTAAAAGGTCTTGGATATGAAAAATATTAGAAATATAAGGATAATACTCATTTAAATGGAGCTAGTCGTGTCGGGATGAATTTGTCCGAAAATCCAAGTCTAACACCCACTCCAAAAACCAAGTTCAATCATGCTTGTGGGAAAAGTCTATTTCCCGTAAAATTGAAGTATAAAACCAACTAAAAGGAATTGGAAATGAAAAAGGCTATAAATATAAGGACAATACTCATTTAAATGGGGCTAGTCATGTGAGGATCAATTTGTCCGAAAATCCACGGCTAACACCCACTCAAAAACCAAGTTCAATCATGCTTGGGGAAAAGTCTATTTCCCATAAAACTGAAGTATAAAACCAACAAAAAGGTCTTGGATATGAAAAATATTAGAAATATAAGGATAATACTTATTTAAATGGGGCTAGTCGAGGCGGGATCAATTTGTCCGAAAATCCACGGCTAACACCCATACCAAAAACCAAGTTGAATCATGCTTGGGGGAAAAGTCTAGTTCCCATATAATTGAAGTATAAAACCAATTAAAAAGGAATTGGATATGAAAAATATTAGAAATATAAGGATAATACTCTTTTAACTGGGGCTAGTTGGGTCAGCATCAATTTGTCCGAAAATCCACGGCTAACACCCACTACAAAAACCAAGTTGAATCATGCTTGGGGGAAAAGTCTATTTCCCATAAATTTGAATTATAAAACAAACTAAAAAGGGCTTGGATATGAAAAATATTAGAAATATAAGGATAATACTCTTTTAAATGGGGCTAGTCATGGAAGGATGAATTTGTCCGAAAATCCAAGTCTAACACCCACTCAAAAACCAAGTTCAATCATGCTTGGGGAAAAGTCTATTTCCCATAAAATTAAAGTATAAAACCAACTAAAAAGGTCTTGGATATGAAAAATATTAGAAATATAAGGATCATACTCATTTAAATAGGGCTAGTCGTGTCGGGATCAATTTGTCCGAAAATCCAAGGCCCATTCCAAAACCAAGTTCAATCATGCTTGGGGAAAGTCTATTTCCCAAAAATTGAAGTATAAAACCAACTTAAAAGGAATTGGATTTGTAAAAGGGTATAAATATAAGGATAATACTTATTTAAATGGGGCTATTAGTGTCGGGATCAATTTGTCCGAAAATCCACGGCTAACACCCACTCAAAAACCAAGTTTAATCAATCTTGGGGAAAAGTCTATTTGCCATAGAATTGAAGTATAAAACCAACTAAAAAGGAATTGGAAATGAAAAAGGCTATAAATATAAGGATAATACTCATTTAAATGGGGCTAGTCATGGAGGGATGAATTTGTCCGAAAATCCAAGTCTAACACCCACTCCAAAAACCAGGTTCAATCATGCTTGGGGAAAAGTCTATTTCCCATAAAATTGAAGTATAAAACCACCTAAAAGGTCTTGAATTTGAAAAAGGTAGAAATATAAGGATAATACTCATTTAAATGGGGCTAGTCGTGTCGGGATCAATTTGTCTCGAAAATCCACGGCTAACACCCACTCAAAAACCAAGTTCAATAATGCTTGGGGAAAAGTCTATTTCCCATAAAATTGAAGTATAAAACCAACTAAAAGGAATTGGATATGAAAAAAGCTATAAATATAAGGATAATACTCATTTAAATGGGGCTAGTCGAGGGAGGATCAATTTGTCCGAAAATCCAAGGCTAACACCCACTCCAAAAACCAAGTTCAATCATGCTTGGGGGAAAAGTCTATTTCCCATAAAATTGAAGTCTAAAACCAACGAAAAGGGATTGGATATGAAAAAAGCTATAAATATAAGGATAATACTCATTTAAATGGGGCTAGTCGAGGGAGGATCAATTTGTCCGAAAATCCAAGGCTAACACCCACTCCAAAAACCAAGTTCAATCATGCTTGGGGGAAAAGTCTATTTCCCATAAAATTGAAGTCTAAAACCAACTAAAAAGGGATTGGATATGAAAAAGGCTATAACTATAAGGATAATACTCATTTAAATGGGGCTAGTCGAGGGAGGATCAATTTGTCCGAAAATCTAAGACTAACACCCACTCCAAAAACCAAGTTCAATCATGCTTGGGGGAAAAGTCTATTTCCCATAAAATTGAAGTCTAAAACCAACTAAAAAGGGATTGGATATGAAAAAAGCTATAAATATAAGGATAATACTCATTTAAATGGGGCTAGTCGAGGGAGGATCAATTTGTCCGAAAATCCAAGGCTAACACCCACTCCAAAAACCAAGTTGAATCATTCTTGGTGGAAAAGTCTATTTCCCATAAAATTGAAGTATAAAACCAAATAAAAGGTCTTGGATATGAAAAATATTAGAAATAGAAGGATAATACTCCTTTAAATGGGGCTAGTTGTGTCGGGATCAATTTGGCCGAAAATCCACTCCTAACACCCACTCCAAAAACCAAGTTGAATCATGCTTGGGGGAAAAGTCTATTTACCATAAAATTGAAGTATAAAACCAACTAAAAGGAATTGGAAATGAAAAAGGCTATAAATATAAGGATAATACTCATGTAAATGAGGCTAGTCGAGGCAAGATCAATTTGTCCGAAAATCCAAGGCTAACACCCTCTCCAAAAACCAAGTTCAATCATGCTTGGGGGGAAAGTCTATTTCCCATAAAATTGAAGTCTAAAACCAACTAAAAAGGGCTTGGATATAAAAAAGGTTAGAAATATAAGCATAATACGCATTTAAATGGGGCTAGTCATGGAAGGATGAATTTGTCCAGAAAATCCAAGTCTAACACCCACTCCAAAACCAAGTTCCATAATGCTTGGTGGAAAAGTCTATTTCCCATAAAATTGAAGTATAAAACCAACTAAAAGTTCTTGGATATGAGAAATATTAGAAATATAAGGATCGTACTCATTTAAATAGGGCTAGTCGGTGTCGGGATCAATTTGTCCGAAAATCCAAGGCTAACACCCACTCCAAAAACCAAGTTCAATCATGCTTGGGGGAAAAGTCTATTTCCCATAAAATTGAAGTCTAAAACCAACTAAAAAGGGATTGGATATGAAAAAAGCTATAAATATAAGGATAATACTCATTTAAATGGGGCTAGTCGAGGGAGGATCAATTTGTCCGAAAATCCAAGGCTAACACCCACTCCAAAAACCAAGTTCAATCATGCTTGGGGAAAAGTCTATTTGCCATAAAATTGAAGTATAAAACCAACTAAAAAGGGATTGGATATGAAAAAGGCTATAAATATAAGGATAATACTCATTTAAATGGGGCTAGTCGAGGGAGTATCAATTTGTCCGACAATTCAAGGCTAACACCCACTCCAAAAACCAAGTTCAATCATGTTTGGGGGAAAATCTATTTCCCATAAAATTGAAGTCTAAAACCAACTAAAAAGGGATTGGATATGAAAAAGGCTATAAATATAAGGATAATACTCATTTAAATGGGGCTAGTCGAGGGAGGATCAATTTGTCCGAAAATCCAAGGCTAACACCCAATACAAAAACAAAGTTCAATCATGCTTGGGGAAAAGTCTATTTCCCACAAAATTGAAGTATAAAACCAACTAAACAGGTCTTGGATATGAAAAATATTAGAAATAGAAGGATAATACTCCTTTAAATGGGGCTAGTTGTGTCGGGATCAATTTGGTCGAAAATCCACGGCTAACACCCACTCCAAAAACCAACTTCAATCATGCTTGGGAAAAAGTCTATTTGCCATAAAATTGAAGTATAAAACCAACTAAAAAGGAATTGGAAATGAAAAAGGCTATAAATGTAAGGATAATACTCATGTAAATGGGGCTAGTCATGGAAGGATCAATTTGTCCCAAAATCCAAGGCTAAAACCCACTCCAAAAACCAAGTTCAATCATGCTTGGGGGAAAAGTCTATTTCCCATAAAATTGAAGTATAAAACCAACTAAAAAGGGCTTGGATATGAAAAACATTAGAAATATAAGGATAATACGCATTTAAATGGGGCTAGTCATGGAAGGATGAATTTGTCCGAAAATCCAAGTCTAACACCCACTCAAAAACCAAGTTCAATCATGCTTGGGGAAAAGTCTATTTCCCATAAAATTGAAGTATAAAACCAACTAAAAGGTCTTGGATATGAAAATATTAGAAATATAATTATAATATTCATTTAAATCGGGCTAGTCGAGGCAAGATCAATTTGTCCGAAAATCCAAGGCTAACACCCTCTCCAAAAACCAAGTTCAATCATGCTTGGGGGAAAAGTCTATTTCCCATAAAATTGAAGTCTAAAACCAAATAAAAAGGGTTTGGATATGAAAAAGGTTAGAAATATAAGAATAATACGCGTTTAAATGGGGCTAGTTGTGTCACGATTAAATTGTCCGAAAATCCAAGGCTAACACCCTCTCCAAAAAAAAGTTCAATCATGCTTGGGGGAAAAGTCTATTTCCCATAAAATTGAAGTCTAAAACCAACTAAAAAGGGATTGGATATGAAAAAAGCTATAAATATAAGGATAATACTCATTTAAATGGGGCTAGTCATGGAAGGATGAATTTGTCCGAAAATCCAAGTCTAACACCCACTCCAAAACCAAGTTCAATCATGCTTGGGGAAAAGTCTATTTCCCATAAAATTGAAGTATAAAACCCACTAAAAGGTCTTGGATATGAAAAATATTAGAAATATAAGGATAATACTCATTTAAATGGGGCTAGTCATGGAAGGATGAATTTGTCCGAAAATCCAAGTCTAACACCCACTCAAAAACCAAGTTCAATCATGCTTGGGGAAAAGTCTATTTCCCATAAAATTGAAGTATAAAACCAACTAAAAGGTCTTGGATATGAAAAATATTAGAAATATAAGGATAGTACTCATTTAAATGGGGCTAGTCGTGTCGGGATCAATTTGTCCGAAAATCCACGGCTAACACGCACTCAAAAACCAACTTGAATCGTGCTTGGGGAAAAGTCTATTTCCCATAAAATTGAAGTATAAAACCAACTAAAAGGTCTTGGATATGAAAAATATTAGAAATATAAGGATACTACTCATTTAAATGGGGCTAGTCGTGATCGGGATCAATTTGTCCGAAAATGCACGGCTAACACGCACTCAAAACCAACTTGAATCGTGCACTGGGAAAAGTTTCTTTGCCGTGAAATTGAAGTATAAAACCAACTAAAAGGAATTGTAAATGAAAAAGGCTATAAATATAAGGATAATACTCATTTAAATGGTCTAGTCATGGAAGGATGGATCGGTCCTAAAATCCAAGGCTAACACCCACTCCAAAAACCAAGTTCAATCATGCTTGGGGGGAAAGTCTATTTCCCATAAAATTGAAGTCTAAAACCAACTAAAAAGGGATTGGATATGAAAAAGGCTATAAATATAAGGATAATACTCATTTAAATGGGGCTAGTCGAGGGAGGATCAATTTGTCCGAAAATCCAAGGCTAACACCCTCTCCAAAAACCAAGTGCAATCATGCTTGGGGGAAAAGTCTATTTCCCATAAAATTGAAGTATAAAACCAACTAAAAAGGGCTTGGATATGAAAAAAGCTATAAATATAAGGATAATACTCATTTAAATGGGGCTAGTCATGGAAGGATCAATTTGTCCGAAAATCCAAGGCTAACACCCTCTCCAAAAACCAAGTGCAATCATGCTTGGGGGAAAAGTCTATTTCCCATAAAATTGAAGTATAAAACCAACTAAAAAGGGCTTGGATATGAAAAAAGCTATAAATATAATGATAATACTCATTTAAATGGGGCTAGTCGAGGGAGGATCAATTTGTCCGAAAATCCAAGGCTAACACCCACTCCAAAAACCAAGTTCAATCATGCTTGGGGGAAAAGTCTATTTCCCATAAAATTGAAGTCTAAAACCAACTAAAAAGGGATTGGATATGAAAAAGGCTATAAATATAAGGATAATACTCATTTAAATGGGGCTAGTCGAGGGAGGATCAATTTGTCCGAAAATCCAAGGCTAACACCCACTCCAAAAACCAAGTTCAATCATGCTTGGGGGAAAAGTCTATTTCCCATAAAATTGAAGTCTAAAACCAACTAAAAAGGGATTGGATATGAAAAAGGCTATAAATATAAGGATAATACTCATTTAAATGGGGCTAGTCAAGGAAGGATCAATTTGTCCGAAAATCCAAGGCTAACACCCACTCCAAAAACCAAGTTCAATCATGTTTGGGGGAAAATCTATTTCCCATAAAATTGAAGTCTAAAACCAACTAAAAAGGGATTGGATATGAAAAAGGCTATAAATATAAGGATAATACTCATTTAAATGGGTCTAGTCGTGTCGTGGTCAATTTGTCCGAAAATGCACGGCTAACACCCACTCCAAAACCAAGTTCAATCATGCTTGGGGAAAAGTCTATTTGCCATAAAATTGAAGTATAAAACCAACTAAAAGGAATTGGAAATGAAAAAGGCTATAAATATAATGATAATTATCATTTAAATGGTGATATTCTAGGCAAGATCAATTTGTCCGACAATCCAAGGCTAACACCCACTCCAAAAACCAAGTTCAATCATGCTTGGAGGAAAAGTCTATTTCCCATAAAATTGAAGTCTAAAACAAACTAAAAAGGGATTGGATATGAAAAAGGCTATAAATATAAGGATAATACTCATTTAAATGGGGCTAGTCGAGGGAGGATCAATTTGTCCGAAAATCCAAGGCTAACACCCACTCCAAAAACCAAGTTCAATCATGCTTGGGGAAAAGTCTATTTTGTTGACATATAATGTTAGACTTTGTATGCTTTATATATTTTGATGATAACAATAAAAAGAAAATGGGCTAATAATATGCTTGGATGAGATTAAGCGATAAACAGGTATTATACAAAGAATACATCAACAAGCATAACTGGAGTACACG
>CM063599.1:13435724-13510198 GCA_032356905.1 Salix exigua
CGGAAATGGGCACTTCCCCCAGAGCATGATTCAACGTGGTTTTTGAGTGGGTGTTAGCCGTGGATTTTTGGACAAATTGATCCTTCCATGACTAGCCCCATTTAAATGCGTATTATCCTTAAATTTATAGCCATTTTCATTTCCAATTCCTTTTTAGTTGGTTTCATACTTCAATATCATGGCAAATAGACTTTTGCTCCAAGCATGATTGAACTTTGTTTTTGGAGTGGGTGTTAGCGAGTGGATTTTCGGAGAAATTGATCCATCCATGACTAGCCCCATTTAAATGAGTATTATCCTTATATTTATAGCCTTTTTCATTTCCAATTCCTTTTTAGTTGGTTTTATACTTCAATTTTATGGGAAATAGACTTTTCCCCAAGCATGATTCAACGTGGTTTTTGAGTGGGTGTTAGCCGTGGATTTTCGGACAAATTCATCCTTCCATGACTAGCCCCATTTAAATAAGTATTATCCTTATATTTATTGCCTTTTTCATTTCCAATTCCTTTTTATTTGGTTTTATAGTTCAATTTTACGGGAAATAGACTTTTCCCCAAACATGATTCAACGTGGTTTTTGAGTGGGTGTTAGCTAGTGGATTTTCGGACAAATTGATCCTTCCATGACTAGCCCCATTTAAATGCATATTATCCTTAAATTTATAGCCATTTTCATTTCCAATTCCTTTTTAGTTGGTTTCAGTACTTCAATATCACGGCAAAAGACTTTTGCTCCAAGCATGATTGAACTTTGTTTTTGGAGTGGGTGTTAGCCGTGGATTTTCGGAGAAATTGATCCATCCATGACTAGCCCCATTTAAATGAGTATTATCCTTATATTTATAGCCTTTTTCATATCCAATCCCTTTTTAGTTGGTTTTAGACTTCAATTTTATGGGAAATAGACTTTTCCCCCAAGCATGATTCAACGTGGTTTTTGAATGGGTGTTAGCCAGTGGATTTTCGGACAAATTCATCCTTCCATGACTAGCCCCATTTAAATGCGTATTATTTTAGATTTCTAACATTTTTCATATCTAATCCCTTATTAGATGGGTTTATACTTAAATTTTATGGGAAATAGACTTTTCCCCCAAGCATGATTGAACTTGGTTTTGGAGTGGGTGTTAAACTTGGATTTTCGGACAAATTCATTCTTCCATGAGTAGCCCCATTTAAATGAGTATTATCCTTATATTTCTACCCTTTTTCATATCCAAGACCTTTTTAGTTGGTTTTAGACTTCAATTTTATGGGAAATAGACTTTTCCCCAAGCATGATTCAACTTGGTTTTTGAGTGGGTGTTAGCCGTGGATTTTCGGACAAATTGATCCTTCCATGACTAGCCCCATTTAAATAAGTATTATCCTTATATTTATTGCCTTTTTCATTTCCAATTCCTTTTTATTTGGTTTTATAGTTCAATTTTATGGAAATAGACTTTTCCCCAAACATGATTCAACGTGGTTTTTGAGTGGGTGTTAGCCGTGAATTTTGGACAAATTGATCCTTCCATGACTAGCCCCATTTAAATGCGTATTATCCTTAAATTTATAGCCATTTTCATTTCCAATTCCTTTTTAGTTGGTTTCATACTTCAATATCACGGCAAAAGACTTTTGCTCCAAGCATGATTGAACTTTGTTTTTGGAGTGGGTGTTAGCCGTGGATTTTCGGAGAAATTGATCCATCCATGACTAGCCCCATTTAAATGAGTATTATCCTTATATTTATAGCCTTTTTCATTTCCAATTCCTTTTTAGTTGGTTTTATACTTCAATTTTATGGGAAATAGACTTTTCCCCAAGCATGATTCAACGTGGTTTTTGAATGGGTGTTAGCCAGTGGATTTTCGGACAAATTGATCCTTCCATGACTAGCCCCATTTAAATGAGTATTATCCTTATATTTCTAATATTTTTCATATCCAAGACCTTTTTAGTTGGTTTTATACTTCAATTTTATGGGAAATAGACTTTTCCCCAAGCATGATTGAACTTGGTTTTGGAGTGGGTGTTAGACTTGGATTTTCGGACCGATCCATCCTTCCATGATTAGCCCCATTTAAATGAGTATTATCCTTATATTTATAGCCTTTTTCATTTCCAATCCCTTTTTCGTTGGTTTTATACTTCAATTTTATGGGAAATAGACTTTCCCCCCAAGCATGATTGAACTTGGTTTTTGGAGTGGGTGTTAGCCTTGGATTTTCGGACAAATTGATCCTTCCTTGACTAGTCCCATTTAAATGAGTATTATGCTGATATTTCTACCCTTTTTCATATCCAAGCCCTTTTTATTTGGTTTTATACTTCAATTTTATGGGAAATAGACTTTTCCCCAAGCATGATTCAACTTGGTTTTTGAGTGGGTGTTAGCCGTGGATTTTCGGACAAATTCATTCTTCCATGACTAGCCCCATTTAAATGAGTATTATCCTTATATTTCGATCATTTTTCATATCCAAGCCCTTTTTAGTTGGTTTTATACTTCAATTTTATGGGAAATAGACTTTTCCCCCAAGCATGATTCAACTTGGTTTTTGGAGTGGGTGTTAGCCTTGGATTTTCGGACAAATTGATCCTGACACGACTAGCCCCATTTAAATGAGTATTATCCTTATATTTATAGCCTTTTTCATTTCCAATCCCTTTTTCGTTGGTTTTATACTTCAATTTTATGGGAAATAGACTTTTCCCCCAAGCATGATTCAACTTGGTTTTTGGAGTGGGTGTTAGCCTTGGATTTTCGGACAAATTGATCCTCCCTCGACTAGACCCATTTAAATGAGTATTATCCTTATATTTATAGCTTTTTTCATATCCAAGCCCTTTTTAGTTGGTTTTATACTTCAATTTTATGGGAAATAGACTTTTCTCCAAGCATGATTGAACTTGGTTTTTGGAGTGGGTGTTAGACTTGGATTTTCGGACCGATCCATCCTTCCATGACTAGCCCCATTTAAATGAGTATTATCCTTATATTTATAGCCTTTTTCATATCCAATCCCTTTTTAGTTGGTTTTAGACTTCAATTTTATGGGAAATAGACTTTTCCCCCAAGCATGATTGAACTTGGTTTTTGGAGTGGGTGTTAGCCTTGGATTTTCGGACAAATTCATTCTTCCATGACTAGCCCCATTTAAATGAGTATTATCCTTATATTTACACCCTTTTTCATATCCAATCCCTTTTTAGTTGGTTTTAGACTTCAATTTTATGGGAAATAGACTTTTCCCCCAAGCATGATTGAACTTGGTTTTTGGAGTGGGTGTTAGCCAGTGGATTTTCGGACAAATTCATTCTTCCATGACTAGCCCCATTTAAATGAGTATTATCCTTATATTTATAGCCTTTTTCATATCCAATCCCTTTTTAGTTGGTTTTATACTTCAATTTTATGGGAAATAGACTTCTTCCCCAAGCATGATGCACCTAGGTTTTTGGAGTGGGTGTTAGCCTTGGAATTTCGGACAATTTGATCGTGACACAACTAGCCCCATTTAAATGCGTATTATGCTTATATTTCTAACCTTTTTCATATCCAAGCCCTTTTTATTTGGTTTTATACTTCAATTTTATGGGAAATAGACTTTTCCCCCAAGAATGATTCAACTTGGTTTTTGGAGTGGGTGTTAGCCTTGGATTTTCGGACAAATTGATCCTTCGTCGACTAGCCCCATTTAAATGAGTATTATCCTTATATTTATAACCTTTTTCATATCCAATCCCTTTTTAGTTGGTTTTATACTTCAATTTTATGGGAAATAGACTTTTCCCCCAAGCATGATTGAACTTGGTTTTTGGAGTGGGTGTTAGCCTTGGATTTTCGGACAAATTGATCCTCCCTCGACTAGCCCCATTTAAATGCATATTATCCTTAAATTTATAGCCATTTTCATTTCCAATTCCTTTTTAGTTGGTTTCAGTACTTCAATATCACGGCAAAAAGACTTTTCCCCCAAGCATGATTGAACTTGGTTTTTGGAGTGGGTGTTAGCCTTGGATTTTCGGACAAATTGATCCTCCCTCGACTAGCCCCATTTAAATGAGTATTATCCTTATATTTATAGCTTTTTTCATATCCAATCCCTTTTTAGTTGGTTTTATACTTCAATTTTATGGGAAATAGACTTCTTCCCCAAGCATGATGCACCTAGGTTTTTGGAGTGGGTGTTAGCCTTGGATTTTCAGACAAATTGATCCTGACATGACTAGCCCCATTTAAATGAGTATTATACTTATATTTCTAATGTTTTTCATATACAAGCCCTTTTTAGTTGGTTTTATACTTAAAATTTATGGGAAATAGACTTTTCCCCCAAGCATGATTCAACTTGGTTTTTGGAGTGGGTGTTAGCCTTGGATTTTGGGACAAATTCATTCTTCCATGACTAGCCCCAGTTAAATGAGTATTATCCTTATATTTCTAACATTTATCATATCCAAGCCCTTTTTAGTTGGTTTTATACTTCAATTATATGGGAAATAGACTTTTCCCCAAGCATGTTTCAACTTGGTTTTTGGAGTGAGTGTTAGCCGTGGATTTTCGGACAAATTGATCCTGCCTCGACTAGCCCCATTTAAATGAGTATTATCCTTATATTTATAGCCTTTTTCATATCCAATCCCTTTTTAGTTGGTTTTAGACTTCAATTTTATGGGAAATAGAATTTCCCCAAACATGATTCAACGTGGTTTTTGAGTGGGTGTTAGCCGTGAATTTTGGACAAATTGATCCTTCCATGACTAGCCCCATTTAAATGCGTATTATCCTTAAATTTATAGCCATTTTCATTTCCAATTCCTTTTTAGTTGGTTTCATACTTCAATATCACGGCAAAAGACTTTTGCTCGAAGCATGATTCAACTTGGTTTTTGGAGTGGGTGTTAGCCTTGGATTTTCGGACAAATTGATCCTTCCATGACTAGCCCTATTTAAATGAGTATTATCCTTATATTTATAGCCTTTTTCATTTCCAATCCCTTTTTAGTTGGTTTTATACTTTAATTTTATGGGAAATAGACTTTTCCCCCAAGCAAGATTCAACTTGGTTTTTGGAGTGGGTGTTAGCCTTGGATTTTCGGACAAATTGATCCTTCCATGACTAGCCCCATTTAAATGAGTATTATCCTTATATTTCTAATATTTTTCATATCCAAGACCTTTTTAGTTGGTTTTATACTTAAATTTTATGGGAAATAGACTTTTCCCACAAGCATGATTGAACTTGGTTTTGGAGTGGGTGTTAAACTTGGATTTTCGGACAAATTCATTCTTCCATGAGTAGCCCCATTTAAATGAGTATTATCCTTATATTTCTACCCTTTTTCATATCCAAGACCTTTTTAGTTGGTTTTATACTTCAATTTTATGGGAAATAGACTTTTCCCCAAGCATGATTCAACTTGGTTTTTGAGTGGGTGTTAGCAGTGGATTTTCGGACAAATTGATCCTTCCATGACTAGCCCCATTTAAATAAGTATTATCCTTATATTTATTGCCTTTTTCATTTCCAATTCCTTTTTATTTGGTTTTATAGTTCAATTTTCTGGGAAATAGACTTTTCCCCAAACATGATTCAACGTGGTTTTTGAGTGGGTGTTAGCAGTGAATTTTTGGACAAATTGATCCTTCCATGACTAGCCCCATTTAAATGCGTATTATCCTTAAATTTATAGCCATTTTCATTTCCAATTCCTTTTTAGTTGGTTTCATACTTCAATATCACGGCAAAAGACTTTTGCTCCAAGCATGATTGAACTTTGTTTTTTGTGTGGGTGTTAGCCTTGGATTTTCGGACAAATTGATCCTTCCATGACTAGCCCCATTTAAATGAGTATTATCCTTATATTTATAGCCTTTTTCATTTCCAATCCCTTTTTAGTTGGTTTTATACTTCAATTTTATGGGAAATAGACTTTTCCCCCAAGCATGATTCAACGTGGTTTTTGAATGGGTGTTAGCCTTGGATTTTCGGACAAATTGATCCTTCCATGACTAGCCGCATTTAAATGAGTCTTATACTTATATTTCTAACGTTTTTCATATCCAAGCCCTTTTTAGTTGGTTTTATACTTCAATTTTATGGGAAATAGACTTTTCCCCCAAGCATGATTGAACTTGGTTTTTGGAGTGGGTGTTTGCCTTGGATTTTCGGACAAATTCATGCTCCCTCGGCTAGCCCCATTGAAATGAGTATTATCCTTATATTTATAGCCTTTTTCATACCCAATCCGTTTTTAGTTGGTTTTAGACTTCAATTTTATGGGAAATTGACTTTTCCCCCAAGCATTATTGAACTTGGTTTTTGGAGTGGGTGTTAGCCTTGGATTTTAGGACAAATTGATCCTCCCTCGACTAGCCCCATTTAAATGAGTATTATCCTTATGTTTATAGCCTTTTTCATATCCAAGCCCTTTTTAGTTGGTTTTATACTTCAATTTTATGGGAAATAGACTTCTCCCCCAAGCATGATGCAACGAGGTTTTTGGAGTGGGTGTTAGCCTTGGAATTTCGGACAAATTCATTCTTCCATGACTAGCCCCATTTAAATGAGTATTATCCTTATGTTTATAGCTTTTTTCATATCCAATCCCTTTTTAGTTGGTTTTAGACTTCAATTTTATGGGAAATAGACTTTTCCCCCAAGCATGATTCAACTTGGTTTTTGGAGTGGATGTTACCCTTGGATTTTCGGACAAATTGATCCTGACATGACTAGCCCCAGTTAAATGAGTATTATCCTTATATTTCTAACATTTATCATATCCAAGCCCTTTTTAGTTGGTTTTATACTTCAATTATATGGGAAATAGACTTTTCCCCAAGCATGTTTCAACTTGGTTTTTGGAGTGAGTGTTAGCCGTGGATTTTCGGACAAATTGATCCTGCCTCGACTAGCCCCATTTAAATGAGTATTATCCCTATAGTTATAGCTTTTTTCATATCCAAGCCCTTTTTAGTTGTATTTATACTTCAATTTTATGGGAAATAGACTTTTCTCCAAGCATGATTGAACTTGGTTTTTGGAGTGGGTGTTAACTTTGGATTTTCGGACAAATTGATCCTGCCTAGACTAGCCCCATTTAAATGAGTATTATCCTTCTATTTATAGCATTTTTGATATCCAATCCCTTTTTAGTCGGTTTTATACTTCAATTTTATTGGAAATAGACGTTTCCCCCAAGCATTGAACTTGGTTTTTGGAGTGGATGTTAGCCATGGATTTACGGACAAATTGATCCTGCCTCGACTAGCCCCATTTAAATGAGTATTATCATTATATTTATAAGCTTTTTCATATCCAAGCCCTTTTTAGTTGGTTTTATACTTCAATTTTATGGGAAATAGACTTCTCCCCCAAGCATGATGCACCTAGGTTTTTGGAGTGGGTGTTAGCCTTGGATTTTCGGACAAATTGATCCTGACACGACTAGCCCCATTTAAATGACTATTATCCTTATATTTATAGCTTTTTTCATTTCCAATCCCTTTTTAGTTGGTTTTATACTTCAATTTTATGGGAAATAGACTTTTCCCCCAAGCATGATTCAACTTGGTTTTTGGAGTGGGTGTTAGCCTTGGATTTTCGGACAAATTGATCCGGACACAACTAGCCCCATTTAAATGCGTATTATTCTTATATTTCTAACTTTTTTTATATCCAAGCCCTTTTTAGTTGGTTTTATACTTCAATTTTATGGGAAATAGACTTTTCCGCCAAGCATGATTCAACTTGGTTTTTGGAGTGGGTGTTAGCCTTGGATTTTCGGACAAATTGATCCTCCCTCGACTAGCCCCATTTAAATGAGTATTATCCTTATATTTCTAACCTTTTTTTTAGTTGGTTTTAGACTTCAATTTTATGGATAATGGACTTTCCCCCAAAGCATGATTGAAGTTGGTTTTTGGAGTGGGTGTTAGCCTTGGATTTTCGGACCGATCCATCCTTCCATGACTAGCCCCATTTAAATGAGTATTATCATTATATTTATAGCCTTTTTCATATCCAAGCCCTTTTTATTTGGTTTTATACTTCAATTTTATGGGAAATAGACTTTTCCCCCAAGCATGATTGAACTTGGTTTTTGGAGTGGGTGTTAGCCTTGTATTTTCAGACAAACTGATCCTCCCTCGACTAGCCCCATTTAAATGAGTATTATCCTTATATTTATAGCTTTTTTCATATCCAATCCCTTTTTAGTTGGTTTTATACTTCAATTTTATGGGAAATAGACTTTTCCCCAAGCATGATTCAACTTGGTTTTTGAGTGGGTGTTAGCCGTGGATTTTCGGACAAATTCATTCTTCCATGAGTAGCCCCATTTAAATGAGTATTATCCTTATATTTCTACCTTTTTCATTTCCAATCCCTTTTTAGTTGGTTTTATACTTCAATTTTATGGGAAATAGACTTTGCCCCCAAGCATTATTCAACTTGATTTTTAGAGTGGGTGTTAGCCTTGGATTTTCAGACAAATTGATCCTTCCATGACTAGCCCCATTTAAATGAGTATTATACTTATATTTCTAACGTTTTTCATATCCAAGTCCTTTTTAGTTGGTTTTATACTTCAATTTTATGGGAAAGAGAGACTTTTCCCCCAAGCATGATACAACTTGGTTTTTGGAGTGGGTGTTAGCCTTGGATTTTCGTACAAATTGATCCTTCCTTGAATTGCCATGTTTAAATGAGTGTTATCCTTATATTTATAGCCTTTTTCATTTCCAATCCCTTTTTAGGTGGTTTTATACTTCAATTTTATGGGAAATAGACTTTTCCCCCAAGCATGATTCAACTTGGTTTTAGATGGGGGTGTTAGCCTTGAATTTTCGGACAAATTAATCCTGACTCTACGAGCCCCATTTAAAGGAGTATTAGCCTTAAATTTCTAACCTTTTTCATATCCAAGACCTTTTTAGTTAGTATTAGACTTCAATTCTATGGGAAATAGACGTTTCCCACAACCATGATTGAACTTGTCTTTTGGAGGGGGTGCTAGCCTTGGATTTTCTGACCGATCCATCCTTCCATGACTAGCCCCATTTAAATGAGTATTATCCTTATATTTATAGCCTTTTTCATTTCCAATTCCTTTTTAGTTGGTTTTATACTTAAATTTTATGAGAAATAGACTTTTCCCCAAGCATGATTCAACGTGGTTTTTGAATGGGTGTTAGCCGTGGATTTTCGGACAAATTCATCCTTCCATGACTAGCCCCATTTAAATGAGTATTATCCTTATATTTCTAATATTTTTCATATCCAAGACCTTTTTAGTTGGTTTTATACTTAAATTTTATGGGAAATAGACTTTTCCCCAAGCATGATTGAACTTGGTTTTTGGAGTGGGTGTTAAACTTGGATTTTCGGACAAATTCATTCTTCCATGAGTAGCCCCATTTAAACGCGTATTATTCTTATATTTCTACCCTTTTTCATATCCAAACCCTTTTCATTTGGTTTTAGACTTCAATTTTATGGGAAATAGACTTTCCCCCCAAGCATGATTCAACTTGGTTTTTGAGTGGGTGTTAGCCGTGGATTTTCGGACAAATTGATCCTTCCATGACTAGCCCCATTTAAATAAGTATTATCCTTATATTTATTGCCTTTTTCATTTCCAATTCCTTTTTATTTGGTTTTATAGTTCAATTTTATGGGAAATAGACTTTTCCCCAAACATGATTCAACGTGGTTTTTGAGTGGGTGTTAGCCGTGAATTTTTGGACAAATTGATCCTTCCATGACTAGCCCCATTTAAATGCGTATTATCCTTAAATTTATAGCCATTTTCATTTCCAATTCCTTTTTAGTTGGTTTCATACTTCAATATCACGGCAAAAGACTTTTGCTCCAAGCATGATTGAACTTTGTTTTTGGAGTGGGTGTTAGCCGTGGATTTTCGGAGAAATTGATCCATCCATGACTAGCCCCATTTAAATGAGTATTATCCTTATATTTATAACCTTTTTCATATCCAATCCCTTTTTAGTTGGTTTTAGACTTCAATTTTATAGGAAATAGAATTTTCCCCAAGCATGATTCAACGTGGTTTTTGAATGGGTGTTAGCCAGTGGATTTTCGGACAAATTCATCCTTCCATGACTAGCCCCATTTAAATGAGTATTATCCTTATATTTCTAATATTTTTCATATCCAAGACCTTTTTAGTTGGTTTTATACTTAAATTTTATGGGAAATAGACTTTTCCCCAAGCATGATTGAACTTGGTTTTGGAGTGGGTGTTAAACTTGGATTTTCGGACAAATTCATTCTTCCATGAGTAGCCCCATTTAAATGAGTATTATCCTTATATTTCTACCCTTTTTCATATCCAAGACCTTTTTAGTTGGTTTTATACTTCAATTTTATGGGAAATAGACTTTTCCCCAAGCATGATTCAACTTGGTTTTTGAGTGGGTGTTAGCAGTGGATTTTCGGACAAATTGATCCTTCCATGACTAGCCCCATTTAAATAAGTATTATCCTTATATTTATTGCCTTTTTCATTTCCAATTCCTTTTTATTTGGTTTTATAGTTCAATTTTACGGGAAATAGACTTTTCCCCAAACATGATTCAACGTGGTTTTTGAGTGGGTGTTAGCCGTGAATTTTGGACAAATTGATCCTTCCATGACTAGCCCCATTTAAATGCGTATTATCCTTAAATTTATAGCCATTTTCATTTCCAATTCCTTTTTAGTTGGTTTCATACTTCAATATCACGGCAAAAGACTTTTGCTCCAAGCATGATTGAACTTTGTTTTTGGAGTGGGTGTTAGCGGTGGATTTTCGGAGAAATTGATCCATCCATGACTAGACCCATTTAAATGAGTATTATCCTTATATTTATAGCCTTTTTCATATCCAATCCCTTTTTAGTTGGTTTTAGACTTCAATTTTATAGGAAATAGACTTTCCCCCCAAGAATGATTCAACGTGGTTTTTGAGTGGGTGTTAGCCTTGGATTTTCGGACAAATTGATCCTTCCATGACTAGACCCATTTAAATGAGTATTATCCTTATATTTCTAACGTTTTTCATATCCAAGCCCTTTTTAGTTGGTTTTATACTTCAATTTTATGGGAAATAGACTTTTCCCCAAGCATGATTGCACTTGGTTTTGGAGTGGGTGTTAGACTTGGATTTTCGGACCGATCCATCCTTCCATGACTAGCCCCATTTAAATGAGTATTATCCTTATATTTATAGCCTTTTTCATTTCCAATCCCTTTTTCGTTGGTTTTAGACTTCAATTTTATGGGAAATAGACTTTTCCCCCAAGCATGATTGAACTTGGTTTTTGGAGTGGGTGTTAGCCTTGGAATTTCGGACAATTTGATCGTGACACAACTAGCCCCATTTAAATGCGTATTATGCTTATATTTCTAACCTTTTTTATATCCAAGCCCTTTTTAGTTGGTTTTAGACTTCAATTTTATGGGAAATAGACTTTTCCCCCAAGCATGATCGAACTTGGTTTTTGGAGTAGGTGTTAGCCTTGGATTTTCGGACAAATTGATCCTCCCTCGACTAGCCCCATTTAAATGAGTATTATCCTTATATTTATAGCCTTTTTCATATCCAATCCCTTTTTAGTTGGTTTTAGACTTCAATTTTATGGGAAATAGACTTTTCCCCCAAGCATGATTCAACTTGGTTTTTGGAGTGGGTGTTAGCCTTGGATTTTCGGACAAATTGATCCTGACACGACTAGCTCCATTTAAATGAGTATTATCCTTATATTTATAGCATTTTTCATATCCAAGCCCTTTTTAGTTGGTTTTATACTTCAATTTTATGGGAAATAGACTTTTCCCCCAAGCATGATTCAACTTGGTTTTTGGAGTGGGTGTTAGCCTTGGATTTTCGGACAAATTGATCCTCCCTCGACTAGCCCCATTTAAATGAGTATTATCCTTATATTTATAGCCCTTTTCATATCCAATCCCTTTTTAGTTGGTTTTATACTTCAATTTTATGGGAAATAGACTTCTTCCCCAAGCATGATGCACCTAGATTTTTGGAGAGGGTGTTAGCCTTGGATTTTCGGACAAATTGATCCTCCCTCGACTAGCCCCATTTAAATGAGTATTATCCTTATATTTATAGCCTTTTTCATATCCAATCCCTTTTTAGTTGGTTTTAGACTTCAATTTTATGGGAAATAGACTTTTCCCCCAAGCATGATTGAACTTGGTTTTTGGAGTGGGTGTTAGCCTTGGATTTTCGGACAAATTGATCCTCCCTCGACTAGCCCCATTTAAATGAGTATTATCCTTATATTTATAGCCTTTTTCATATCCAATCCCTTTTTAGTTGGTTTTAGACTTCAATTTTATGGGAAATAGACTTTCCCCCCAAGCATGATTGAACTTGGTTTTTGGAGTGGGTGTTAGCCATGGATATTCTGACAAAATCATTCTTCCATGAGTAGCCCCATTTAAATGCGTATTATTCTTATATTTCGAACTTTTTTTATATCCAAGCCCTTTTTAGTTGGTTTTATACTTCAATTTTATGGGAAATAGACTTTTCCCCCAAGCATGATTCAACTTGGTTTTTGGAGTGGGTGTTAGCCTTGGATTTTCGGACAAATTGATCCTTCCATGACTAGCCCCATTTAAATGAGTATTATACTTATATTTCTAACGTTTTTCATATCCAAGCCCTTTTTAGTTGGTTTTATACTTGAATTTTATGGGAAATAGACTTTTCCCCCAAGCAGGATTCACCTTGGTTTTTGGAGTGGGTGTTAGCCTTGGATTTTCGGACAATTTGATCCTGCCTCGACTAGCCCCATTTAAATGCGTATTATTCTTATATTTCTAACCTTTTTTATATCCAAGCCCTTTTTATTTGGTTTTATACTTCAATTTTATGGGAAATAGACTTTTCCCCCAAGCATGATTCAACTTGGTTTTTGGAGTGGGTGTTAGCCTTGGATTTTCGGACAATTTGATCCTGACACAACTAGCCCCATTTAAATGCGTATTATTCTTATATTTCTAACGTTTTTCATATCCAAGCCCTTTTTAGTTGGTTTTATACTTCAATTTTATGGGAAATAGACTTTTCCCCCAAGCATGATTCAACTTGGTTTTTGGAGTGGGTGTTAGCCTTGGATTTTCGGACAAATTGATCCTTCGTCGACTAGCCCCATTTAAATGAGTATTATCCTTATATTTATAGCCTTTTTCATTTCCAATCCCTTTTTAGTTGGTTTTATACTTTAATTTTATGGGAAATAGACTTTTCCCCCAAGCAAGATTCAACTTGGTTTTTGGAGTGGGTGTTAGCCTTGGATTTTCGGACAAATTGATCCTTCCTTGACTAGTCCCATTTAAATGAGTATTATCCTTATATTTATAGCCTTTTTCATTTCCAATCCCTTTTTCGTTGGTTTCAGTACTTCAATATCACGGCAAAAGACTTTTGCTCCAAGCATGATTGAACTTTGTTTTTGGAGTGGGTGTTAGCAGTGGATTTTCGGAGAAATTGATCCATCCATGACTAGCCCCATTTAAATTAGTATTATACTTATATTTATAGCCTTTTTCTTTTCCAATCCCTTTTTAGTTGGTTTTATACTTCAATTTTATAGGAAATAGACTTTTCCCCCAAGCATGATTGAACTTGGTTTTTGGAGTGGGTGTTAGCCTTGGATTTTCGGACAAATTGATCCTTCCATGACTAGCCCCATTTAAATGAGTATTATACTTATATTTCTAACGTTTTTCATATCCAAGTCCTTTTTAGTTGGTTTTATACTTCAATTTTATGGAAATAGACTTTCCCCCCAAGCATGATTGAACTTGGTTTTTAGAGTGGTTGTTATCCTTGGATTTTCGGACAAATTGATCCTGCCTCGACTAGCCCCATTTAAATGAATATTATCCTTATATTTCTAACATTTTTCATACTCAAGACCTTTTTAGTTGGTTTTATACTTCAATTTTATGGGAAATAAACTTTTCCCCCAAGCATGATTGAACTTGGTTTTTGGAGTGGTTGTTAGCCTTGGATTTTCGGACAAATTGATCGTGCCTCGACTAGCCCCATTTAAATGAGTATTATACTTATATTTCTAATGTTTTTCATATCCAAGCCCTTTTTAGTTGGTTTTATACTTCACTTTTATGGGAAATAGACTTTTCCCCCAACCATGATTGAACTTGGTTTTTGGAGTGGGTGTTAGCCTTGGATTTTGGGACAAATTGATCCTGCCTCGACTAACCATTTAAATGAGTATTATCCTTATATTTATAGTCTTTTTCATTTCCAATCCCTTTTTAGTTGGTTTTATACTTTAATTTTATGGGAAATAGACTTTTCCCCCAAGCATTATTCAACTTGATTTTTAGAGTGGGTGTTAGCCGTGGATTTTCAGACAAATTGATCCTGACACGACTAGCCCCATTTAAATGAGTATTATACTTATATTTCTAACGTTTTTCATATCCAAGTCCTTTTTAGTTGGTTTTATACTTCAATTTTATGGGAAATAGACTTTTCCCCCAAGCATGATTCAACTTGGTTTTTGGAGTGGGTGTTAGCCTTGGATTTTCGGACAAATTGATCCTTCCATGACTAGCCCCATTTAAATGAGTATTATCCTTATATTTATAGCCTTTTTCATTTCCAATCCCTTTTTAGTTGGTTTTATACTTCAATTTTATGGGAAATAGACTTTTCCCCCAAGCATGATTCAACTTGGTTTTTGGAGTGGGTGTTAGCCTTGGATTTTCGGACAAATTGATCCTGCCTCGACTAGCCCCATTTAAATGAATATTATCCTTATATTTCTAACCTTTTTCATATCCAAGACCTTTTTAGTTGGTTTTATACTTCAATTTTATGGGAAATACACTTTTCCCCCAAGCATGATTGAACTTGGTTTTTGGAGTGGTTGTTAGCCTTGGATTTTCGGACAAATTGATCCTGACACGACTAGCCCCATTTAAATGAGTATTATCCTTATATTTATAGCCTTTTTCATTTCCAATCCCTTTTTAGTTGGTTTTATACTTCAATTTTATGGGAAATAGACTTTTCCCCGAAGCATTATTCAACTTGGTTTTTGGAGTGGGTGTTAGCCTTGGATTTTCGGACAAATTGATCCTTCCTTGAATTGCCGCATTTAAATGAGTATTATCCTTATATTTATAGCCTTTTTCATTTCCAATCCCTTTTTAGTTGGTTTTATACTTCAATTTTATGGGAAATAGACTTTGCCCCCAAGCATTATTCAACTTGATTTTTAGAGTGGGTGTTAGCCTTGGATTTTCAGACAAATTGATCCTGACATGACTAGCCCCATTTAAATGAGTATTATACTTATATTTCTAATGTTTTTCATATACAAGCCCTTTTTAGTTGGTTTTATACTTAAAATTTATGGGAAATAGACTTTTCCCCCAAGCATGATTCAACTTGGTTTTTAGAGTGGGTGTTAGCCTTGGATTTTCGGACAAATTGATCCTGACACGACTTGCCCCATTTAAATGAGTATTATACTTATATTTCTAACGTTTTTCTTATCCAAGCCCTTTTTAGTTGGTTTTATACTTCAATTTTATGGGAAATAGACTTTGCCCCCAAGCATTATTCAACTTGATTTTTAGAGTGGGTGTTAGCCGTGGATTTTCAGACAAATTGATCCTGACACGACTAGCCCCATTTAAATGAGTATTATACTTATATTTCTAAATTTTTTCATATCCAAGCCCTTTTTAGTTGGTTTTATACTTCAATTTTATGGGAAATAGACTTTTCCCCCAAACAAGATTCAACTTGGTTTTTGGAGTGGGTGTTAGCCTTGGATTTTCGGACAAATTGATCCTTCCATGACTAGCCCCATTTAAATGAGTATTATCCTTATATTTATAGCCTTTTTCATTTCCAATCCCTTTTTAGGTGGTTTTATACTTCAATTTTATGGGAAATAGACTTTTCCGCCAAGCATGATTCAACTTGGTTTTTGGAGTGGGTGTTAGCCTTGGATTTTCGGACAAATTGATCCTTCCATGACTAGCCCCATTTAAATGAGTATTATCCTTAAATTTATAGCCATTTTCATTTCCAATTCCTTTTTAGTTGGTTTCAGTACTTCAATATCACGGCAAAAGACTTTTGCTCCAAGCATGATTGAACTTTGTTTTTGAAGTGGGTGTTAGCCTTGGATTTTCGGACAAATTGATCCTTCGTCGACTAGCCCCATTTATATGAGTATTATCCTTATATTTATAGCCTTTTTCATATCCAATCCCTTTTTAGTTGGTTTTAGACTTCAATTTTATGGGAAATAGACTTTTCCCCAAGCATGATTCAACGTGGTTTTTGAATGGGTGTTAGCCTTGGATTTTCGGACAAATTAATCCTCCCTCGACTAGCCCCATTTAAATGAGTATTATCCCTATAGTTATAGCTTTTTTCATATCCAAGCCCTTTTTAGTTGTATTTATACTTCAATTTTATGGGAAATAGACTTTTCTCCAAGCATGATTGAACTTGGTTTTTGGAGTGGGTGTTAACTTTGGATTTTCGGACAAATTCATTCTTCCATGAGTAGCCCCATTTAAATGAGTATTATCCTTATATTTCTACCCTTTTTCATATCCAAGACCTTTTAGTTGGTTTTATACTTCAATTTTATGGGAAATAGACTTTTCCCCCAAGCATGATTCAACTTGGATTTTTGAGTGGGTGTTAGCCTTGGATTTTCGGACAAATTGATCCTCCCTCGACTAGCCCCATTTAAATGAGTATTATCCTTATATGTATTGCCTTTTTCATTTCCAATTCCTTTTTATTTGGTTTTATAGTTCAATTTTCTGGAAATAGACTTTTCCCCAAACATGATTCAACGTGGTTTTTGAGTGGGTGTTAGCCGTGAATTTTGGACAAATTGATCCTTCCATGACTAGCCCCATTTAAATGCGTATTATCCTTAAATTTATAGCCATTTTCATTTCCAATTCCTTTTAGTTGGTTTCATACTTCAATATCACGGCAAAAGACTTTTGCTCCAAGCATGATTGAACTTTGTTTTTGGAGTGGGTGTTAGCCAGTGGATTTTCGGAGAAATTGATCCATCCATGACTAGCCCCATTTAAATGAGTATTATCCTTATATTTATAGCCTTTTTCATTTCCAATTCCTTTTTAGTTGGTTTTATACTTCAATTTTATGGGAAATAGACTTTTCCCCAAGACTGATTCAACGTGGTTTTTGGTGTGGGTGTTAGCCGTGGATTTTCGGACAAATTGATCCTTCCATGCCTAGCCCCATTTAAATGAGTATTATCCTTATATTTCTAATATTTTTCATATCCAAGACCTTTTAGTTGGTTTTATACTTCAATTTTATGGGAAATAGACTTTTCCCCAAGAATGATTCAACTTGGTTTTTGGAGTGGGTGTTAGCCTTGGATTTTCGAACAAATTGATCCTTCCATGACTAGCCCCATTTAAATGAGTATTATCCTTATATGTATAGCCTTTTTCATTTCCAATCCCTTTTTAGTTGGTTTTGCCCCCAAGCATTATTCAACTTGATTTTTAGAGTGGGTGTTAGCCGTGGATTTTCAGACAAATTGATCCTGACACGACTAGCCCCATTTAAATGAGTATTATCATTATATTTATAGCTTTTTTCATATCCAAGCCCTTTTTAGTTGGTTTTATACTTCAATTTTATGGGAAATAGACTTTTCCCCCAAGCATGATTGCACTTGGTTTTTGGAGAGGGTGTTAGCCTTGGATTTTCGGACAAATTGATCCTCCCTCGACTAGCCCCATTTAAATGAGTATTATCCTTATATTTATAGCCTTTTTCATTTCCAATCCCTTTTTCGTTGGTTTTATACTTCAATTTTATGGGAAATAGACTTTTCCCCCAAGCATGATTCAACTTGGTTTTTGGAGTGGGTGTTAGCCTTGGATTTTCGGACAAATTGATCCTGACACGACTAGCCCCATTTAAATGAGTATTATACTTATATTTCTAACGTTTTTCATATCCAAGTCCTTTTTAGTTGGTTTTATACTTCAATTTTATGGGAAATAGACTTTTCCCCCAAGCAAGATTCAACTTGGTTTTTGGAGTGGGTGTTAGCCTTGGATTTTCGGACAAATTGATCCTTCCATGACTAGCCCCATTTAAATGACTATTATCCTTATATTTATAGCCTTTTTCATTTCCAATCCCTTTTTAGTTGGTTTTATACTTCAATTTTATGGGAAATAGACTTTGCCCCCAAGCATTATTGAACTTGGTTTTTGGAGTGGGTGTTAGCCTTGGATTTTCGGACAAATTGATCCTTCCATGACTAGCCGCATTTAAATGAGTCTTATACTTATATTTCTAACGTTTTTCATATCCAAGCCCTTTTTAGTTGGTTTTATACTTCAATTTTATGGGAAATAGACTTTTCCGCCAAGCATGATTCAACTTGGTTTTTGAGTGGGTGTTAGCAGTGGATTTTCGGACAAATTGATCCTTCCATGACTAGCCCCATTTAAATGCGTATTATCCTTATATTTATAGCCATTTTCATTTCCAATTCTTTTTAGTTGGTTTCATACTTCAATATCACGGCAAAAGACTTTTGCCCCAAGCATGATTGAACTTTGTTTATGGAGTGGGTGTTAGCCTTGGATTTTCGGACAAATTGATCCTTCCATGACTAGCCCCATTTAAATGACTATTATCCTTATATTTATAGCCTTTTTCATTTCCAATCCCTTTTTAGTTGGTTTTATACTTCAATTTTATGGGAAATAGACTTTTCCCCCAAGCATGATTCAACTTGGTTTTTGGAGTGGGTGTTAGCCTTGGATTTTCGGACAAATTGATCCTTCCATGACTAGCCCCATTTAAATGAGTATTATCCTTATATTTATAGCCTTTTTCATTTCCAATTCCTTTTAGTTGGTTTCATACTTCAATATCACGGAAAAAGACTTTTGCCCCAAGCATGATTGAACTTTGCTTTTGGAGAGGGTGTTAGCCGTGGATTTTTGGAGAAATTGATCCATCCATGACTAGCCCCATTTAAATGAGTATTATCCTTATATTTATAGCCTTTTTCATTTCCAATTCCTTTTAGTTGGTTTTATACTTCAATTTTATGGGAAATAGACTTTTCCCCAAGCATGATTCAACGTGGTTTTTGAGTGGGTGTTAGCCGTGGATTTTCGGACAAATTGATCCTTCCATGACTAGCCCCATTTAAATGAGTATTATCCTTATATTTCTAATATTTTTCATATCCAAGATCTTTTTAGTTGGTTTTATACTTCAATTTTATGGGAAATAGACTTTTCCCCAAGCATGATTCAACTTGGTTTTTGGAGTGGATGTTAGACTTCGATTTTCGGACAAATTCATCCTTCCATGACTAGCCCCATTTAAATGAGTATTATCCTTATATTTATAGCCTTTTTCATTTCCAATTCCTTTTAGTTGGTTTTTACTTCAATTTTATGGAAATAGACTTTTCCCCAAGCATGATTCAACTTGGTTTTTGAGTGGGTGTTAGCCGTGGATTTTCGGACAAATTAATCCTTCCATGACTAGCCCCATTTCAATGCGTATTATCCTTATATTTATAGCCATTTTCATTTCCAATTCTTTTTAGTTGGTTTCATACTTCAATATCACGGCAAAAGACTTTTGCCCCAAGCATGATTGAACTTTGCTTTTGGAGAGGGTGTTAGCCGTGGATTTTTGGAGAAATTGATCCATCCATGACTAGCCCCATTTAAATGAGTATTATCCTTATATTTATAGCCTTTTTCATTTCCAATTCCTTTTTAGTTGGTTTTTACTTCAATTTTATGGGAAATAGACTTTTCCCCAAGCATGATTCAACTTGGTTTTTGAGTGGGCGTTAGCCGTGGATTTTGGACAAATTGATCCTTCCATGACTAGCCCCATTTAAATGCGTATTATCCTTATATTTATAGCCATTTTCATTTCCAATTCCTTTTTAGTTGGTTTCAGTACTTCAATATCACGGCAAAAGACTTTTGCTCCAAGCATGATTGAACTTTGTTTTTGGAGAGGGTGTTAGCCGTGGATTTTCGGAGAAATTGATCCATCCATGACTAGCCCCATTTAAATGAGTATTATCCTTATATTTATAGCCTTTTTCATTTCCAATTCCTTTTTAGTTGGTTTTATACTTCAATTTTATGGGAAATAGACTTTTCCCCAAGCATGATTCAACGTGGTTTTTGAATGGGTGTTAGCCGTGGATTTTCGGACAAATTCATCCTTCCATGACTAGCCCCATTTAAAAGAGTATTATCCTTATATTTCTAATATTTTTCATATCCAAGACCTTTTAGTTGGTTTTATACTTCAATTTTATGGGAAATAGACTTTTCCCCAAGCATGATTCAACTTGGTTTTTGAGTGGGTGTTAGCCGTGGATTTTCGGACAAATTGATCCTGAAACGACTAGCCCCATTTAAATCAGTATGATCCTTATATTTCTAATATTTTTCATATCCAAGACCTTTTTGTTGGTTTTATACTTCAATTTTATGGGAAATAGACTTTTCCCCAAGCATGATTCAACGTGGTTTTTGAGTGGGTGTTAGCCGTGGATTTTTGGACAAATTGATCCTTCCATGACTAGCCCCATTTAAATGAGTATTATCCTTATATTTCTAATATTTTTCATATCCAAGACCTTTTAGTTGGTTTTAGACTTCAATTTTATGGGAAATAGACTTTTCCCCCAAGCATGATCGAACTTGGTTTTTGGAGTAGGTGTTAGCCTTGGATTTTCGGACAAATTGATCCTCCCTCGACTAGCCCCATTTAAATGAGTATTATCCTTATATTTATAGCCTTTTCCATTTCCAATTCCTTTTTAGTTGGTTTTATACTTCAATTTTATGGTAAATAGATTTTCCCCCAAGCATGATTCAACTTGGTTTTTTGAGTGGGTGTTAGCCGTGGATTTTTGGACAAATTGATCCTGACACGACTAGCCCCATTTAAATGAGTATTATCCTTATATTTCTAACCTTTTTCATATCTAAGACCTTTTTAGTTGGTTTTATACTTCAATTTTATGGGAAATAGACTTTTCCCCCAAGCATGATTCAACTTGGTTTTTGGAGTGGGTGTTAGACTTGGATTCTCGGACAAATTGATCCTTCCATGACTAGCCCCATTTAAATGAGTATTATCCTTATATTTATAGACTTTTTCATTTCCAATCCCTTTTTAGTTGGTTTTATACTTCAATTTTATGGGAAATAGACTTTTTCCCCAAGAATGATTCAACTTGGTTTTTGGAGTGGGTGTTAGCCTTGGATTTTCGGACAAATTCATGCTCCCTGGACTATCCCAATTTAAATGAGTATTATCCTTATATTTATAGCCTTTTTCATATCCAATCCCTTTTTAGTTGGTTTTAGACTTCAATTTTATGGGAAATAGACTTTTCCCCCAAGCATGATTGAACTTGGTTTTTGGAGTGGGTGTTAGCCTTGGATTTTCGGACAAATTGATCCTCCCTCGACTAGCCCCATTTAAATGAGTATTATCCTTATATTTATAGCCTTTTTCATATCCAATCCCTTTTTAGTTGGTTTTAGACTTCAATTTTATGGGAAATAGACTTAAACCCCAAGCATGATTCACCTAGGTTTTTGGAGAGTGTGTTAGCCGTGGATTTTTGGACAAATTGATCCTTCCATGACTAGCCCCATTTAAATTCGTATTATCCTTATATTTATAGCCATTTTCATTTCCAATTCCTTTTAGTTGGTTTCATACTTCAATATCACGGCAAAAGACTTTTGCCCCAAGCATGATTGAACTTTGTTTTTGGAGTGGGTGTTAGCCGTGGATTTTCGGAGAAATTGATCCATCCATGACTAGCCCCATTTAAATGAGTATTATCCTTATATTTATAGCCCTTTTCATATCCAATCCCTTTTTAGTTGGTTTTATACTTCAATTTTATGGGAAATAGACTTCTTCCCCAAGCATGATGCACCTAGGTTTTTGGAGAGGGTGTTAGCCTTGGATTTTCGGACAAATTGATCCTCCCTCGACTAGCCCCATTTAAATGAGTATTATCCTTATATTTCTAATATTTTTCATATCCAAGATCCTTTTAGTTGGTTTTATACTTCAATTATATGGGAAATAGACTTTTTCCCAAGCATGTTTCAACTTGGTTTTTGGAGTGGATGTTAGACTTGGATTTTCGGACAAATTCATCCTTCCATGACTAGCCCCATTTAAATGAGTATTATGCTTATATTTATAGCCTTTTTCATTTCCAATTCCTTTTTAGTTGGTTTCATACTTCAATATCACGGCAAATAGACTTTGCCCCCAAGCATTATTCAACTTGATTTTTAGAGTGGGTGTTAGCCTTGGATTTTCAGACAAATTGATCCTGACATGACTAGCCCCATTTAAATGAGTATTATACTTATATTTCTAACGTTTTTCATATCCAAGTCCTTTTTAGTTGGTTTTATACTTCAATTTTATGGGAAATAGACTTTTCCCCCAAGCAAGATTCAACTTGGTTTTTAGAGTGGGTGTTAGCCTTGGATTTTCGGACAAATTGATCCTTCCAAGACTAGCCCCATTTCAATGACTATTATCCTTATATTTATAGCCTTTTTCATTTCCAATCCCTTTTTAGTTGGTTTTATACTTCAATTTTATGGGAAATAGACTTTTCCCCCAAGCATGATTCAACTTGGTTTTTGGAGTGGGTGTTAGCCTTGGATTTTCGGACAAATTGATCCTTCCATGACTAGCCCCATTTAAATGAGTATTATCCTTATATTTATAGCCTTTTTCATATCCAATCCCTTTTTAGTTGGTTTTATACTTCAATTTTATGGGAAATAGACTTTTCCCCTAAGCATGATTCACCTTGGTTTTTGGAGTGGGTGTTAGCCTTGGATTTTCGGACAAATTGATCCTTCCATGACTAGCCCCATTTAAATGAGTATTATCCTTATATTTATAGCCTTTTTCATATCCAATCCCTTTTTAGTTGGTTTTAGACTTCAATTTTATGGGAAATAGACTTTCCCCCCAAGCATGATTGAACTTGGTTTTTGGAGTGGGTGTTAGCCTTGGATTTTCGGACAAATTGATCCTCCCTCGACTAGCCCCATTTAAATGAGTATTATCCTTATATTTATAGCCTTTTTCATATCCAATCCCTTTTTAGTTGGTTTTATACTTCAACTTTATGGGAAATAGACTTTTCCCCTAAGCATGATTCACCTTGGTTTTTGGAGTGGGTGTTAGCCTTGGATTTTCGGACAATTTGATCCGGACACAACTACCCCATTTAAATGCGTTTTATTCTTATATTTCTAACTTTTTTCATATCCAATCCCTTTTTAGTTGGTTTTAGACTTCAATTTTATGGGAGATAGACTTTCCCCCCAAGCATGATTCAACTTGGTTTTTGGAGTGGGTGTTAGCCTTGGATTTTCGAACAAATTGATCCTTCCATGACTAGCCCCATTTAAATGAGTATTATCCTTATATTTATAGCCTTTTTCATTTCCAATCCCTTTTTCGTTGGTTTTATACTTCAATTTTATGGGAAATAGACTTTTCCCCCAAGCATGATTCAACTTGGTTTTTGGAGTGGGTGTTAGCCTTGGATTTTCGAACAAATTGATCCTTCCATGACTAGCCCCATTTAAATGTGTATTATGCTTATATTTCTAACCTTTTTCATATCCAAGCTCTTTTTATTTGGTTTTATACTTCAATTTTATGGGAAATAGACTTTTCCCCCAAGAATGATTCAACTTGGTTTTTGGAGTGGGTGTTAGCCTTGGATTTTCGGACAAATTGATCCTCCCTCGACTAGCCCCATTTAAATGAGTATTATCCTTATATTTATAGTCTTTTTCATATCCAATCCCTTTTTAGTTGGTTTGAGACTTCAATTTTATGGGAAATAGACTTTTCCCCAAGCATGATTGAACTTGGTTTTTGGAGTGGGTGTTAGCCTTGGATTTTCGGACAAATTGATCCTCCCTCGACTAGCCCCATTTAAATGAGTATTATCCTTATATTTATAGCCTTTTTCATATCCAATCCCTTTTTAGTTGGTTTTAGACTTCAATTTTATGGGAAATAGACTTTTCCCCCAAGCATGATTGAACTTGGTTTTTGGAGTGGGTGTTAGCCTTGGATTTTCGGACAAATTGATCCTCCCTCGACTAGCCCCATTTAAATGAGTATTATCCTTATATTTATAGCCTTTTTCATATCCAATCCCTTTTTAGTTGGTTTTAGACTTCAATTTTATGGGAAATAGACTTTTCCCCCAAGCATGATTGAACTTGGTTTTTGGAGAGAGTGTTAGCCTTGGATTTCGGACAAATTGATCTTGCCTCGACTAGCCCCATTTAAATGAGTATTATCCTTATATTTATAGCCTTTTTCATATCCAATCCCTTTTTAGTTGGTTTTATACTTCAATTTTATGGGAAATAGACTTCTTCCCCAAGCATGATTCAACTTGGTTCTTGGAGTGGGTGTTGGCGTTGATTTTCGGACAAATTGATCCTCCCTCGACTAGCCCCATTTAAATGAGTATTATCCTTATATTTATAGCCTTTTTCATATCCAATCCCTTTTTAGTTGGTTTTATACTTCAATTTTATGGGAAATAGACTTCTCCCCCAAGCATGATGCACCTAGGTTTTTGGAGTGGGTGTTAGCCTTGGATTTTCGGACAAATTGATCCTCCCTCGACTAGCCCCATTTAAATGAGTATTATCCTTATATTTATAGCTTTTTTCATATCCAATCCCTTTTTAGTTGGTTTTAGACTTCAATTTTATGGGAAATAGACTTTCCCCCCAAGCATGATTCACCTTGGTTTTTGGAGAGGGTGTTAGCCTTGGATTTTCGGACAAATTGATCCTCCCTCGACTAGCCCCATTTAAATGAGTATTATCCTTATATTTATAGCCTTTTTCATATCCAATCCCTTTTTAGTTGGTTTTAGACTTCAATTTTATGTGTAATAGACTTTCCCCCCAAGCATGATTGAACTAGGTTTTCGGAGTGGGTGTTAGCCTTGGATTTTCGGACAAATTGATCCTCCCTCGACTAGCCCCATTTAAATGAGTATTATCCTTATATTTATAGCCTTTTTCATATCCAATCCCTTTTTAGTTGGTTTTAGACTTCAATTTTATGGGAAATAGACTTTACCCACAATCATTATTGAACTTGGTTTTTGAGTGGGTGTTAGCCGTGGATATTCGGACAAATTGATCCTCCCTCGACTAGCCCCATTTAAATGAGTATTATCCTTATATTTATAGCTTTTTTCATATCCAATCCCTTTTTAGTTGGTTTTAGACTTCAATTTTATGGGAAATAGACTTTTCCCCCAAGCATGATTGAACTTGGTTTTTGGAGAGAGTGTTAGCCTTGGATTTCGGACAAATTGATCTTGCCTCGACTAGCCCCATTTAAATGCGTATTATGCTTATATTTCTAACCTTTTTCATATCCAAGCCCTTTTTATTTGGTTTTATACTTCAATTTTATGGGAAATAGACTTTTCCCCCAAGAATGATTCAACTTGGTTTTTGGAGTGGGTGTTAGCCTTGGATTTTCGGACAAATTGATCCTCCCTCGACTAGCCCCATTTAAATGAGTATTATCCTTATATTTATAGCTTTTTTCATATCCAAGCCCTTTTTAGTTGGTTTTATACTTCAATTTTATGGGAAATAGACTTTTCCCCAAGAATGATTCAACTTGGTTTTTGGAGTGGGTGTTAGCCTTGGATTTTCGGACAAATTGATCCTCCCTCGACTAGCCCCATTTAAATGAGTATTATCCTTATATTTATAACCTTTTTCATATCCAATCCCTTTTTAGTTGGTTTTAGACTTCAATTTTATGGGAAATAGACTTTTCCCCCAAGCATGATTGAACTTGGTTTTTGGAGTGGGTGTTAGCCTTGGATTTTCGGACAAATTGATCCTCCCTCGACTAGCCCCATTTAAATGAGTATTATCCTTATATTTATAGCTTTTTTCATATCCAAGCCCTTTTTAGTTGGTTTTATACTTCAATTTTATGGGAAATAGACTTTTCCCCCAAGCATGATTGCACTTGGTTTTTGGAGAGGGTGTTAGCCTTGGATTTTCGGACAAATTGATCCTCCCTCGACTAGCCCCATTTAAATGAGTATTATCCTTATATTTATAGCCTTTTTCATATCCAATCCCTTTTTAGTTGGTTTTATACTTCAATATCACGGCAATAGACTTTCCCCCCAAGCATGATTGAACTTGGTTTTTGGAGTGGGTGTTAGCCTTGGATTTTCGGACAAATTGATCCTCCCTCGACTAGCCCCATTTAAATGAGTATTATCCTTATATTTATAGCTTTTTTCATATCCAAGCCCTTTTTAGTTGGTTTTATACTTCAATTTTATGGGAAATAGACTTTTCCCCCAAGCATGATTGAACTTGGTTTTTGGAGTGGGTGTTAGCCTTGGATTTTCGGACAAATTGATCCTTCCATGATTAGCCCCATTTAAATGAGTATTATGCTTATATTTCTAAACTTTTTCATATCCAAGACCTTTTTAGTTGGTTTAATACATCAATTTCATGGCAAAATAGACTTTTCACCAAGCATGATTGAACTTGGTTTTTGGAGTGGGTGTTAGCCTTGGATTTTCGGACAAATTCATCATTCCATGACTAGCCCCATTTAAATTTGTATTATCCTTATATTTATAGCTTTTTTCATATCCAAGCCCTTTTTAGTTGGTTTTATACTTCAATTTTATGGGAAATAGACTTTTCCCCCAAGCATGATTGCACTTGGTTTTTGGAGAGGGTGTTAGCCTTGGATTTTTGGACAAATTCATCATTCCATGACTAGCCACATTTAAATGAGTATTATCCTTATATTTATAGCTTTTTTCATATCCAATCCCTTTTTAGTTGGTTTTAGACTTCAATTTTATGGGAAATAGACTTTTCCCCCAAGCATGATTGAACTTGGTTTTTGGAGAGCGTGTGAGCCTTGGATTTCGGACAAATTGATCCTACCATGACTTGCCCTATTTAAATGATTATTAGCCTTATATTTATAACCTTTTTCATATCCAAGTCCTTTTTAGTTTGTATTATACTTCAATTTTATGTGTAATAGACTTTTCCACCAAGCATGATTGAACTTGGTTTTTGGAGGGGGTGTTAGCCTTGGATTTTCTGACAAATTGATCCTCCCTCGACTAGCCCCATTTAAATGAGTATTATCCTTATATTAATAGCCTTTTTCATATCCAATTCCTTTTAGTTGGTTTCATACTTCAATTTCACGGCACATAGACTTTTCCCCAAGCATGATTCAATTTGGTGTTGGTGTGGGTGTTAGCCTTGGATTTTCGGACAAATTGATCCTCCCTCGACTAGCCCCATTTAAATGAGTATTATCCTTATATTTATAGCTTTTTTCATATCCAAGCCCTTTTTAGTTGGTTTTATACTTCAATTTTATGGGAAATAGACTTTTCCCCCAAGCATGATTGCACTTGGTTTTTGGAGAGGGTGTGAGACGTGGATTTACTGGACAAATTGATCCTCCCTCGACTAGCCCCATTTAAATGAGTATTATCATTATATTTATAGCTTTTTTCATATCCAAGCCCTTTTTAGTTGGTTTTAGACTTCAATTTTATGGGAAATAGACTTTTCCCCCAAGCATGATTGAACTTGGTTTTTGGAGTGGGTGTTAGCCTTTGATTTTCGGACAAATTGATCCTGCCTCGACTAGCCCCATTTAAATGAGTATTATCCTTATATTTGTAGCCTTTTTCAAATCCAAGCCCTTTTTAGTTGGTTTTATACTTCAATTTTATGGGAAATAGACTTTTCCCCCAAGCATGATTCAACTTGGTTTTTGGAGTGGGTGTTAGGGGTGGATTTTCGGACAAATTGATCCTGCCTGGTCTAGCCCCATTTAAATGAGTATTATCCTTATATTTATAGCCTATTTCATATCCAAGCCCTTTTCAGTTGGTTTCATACTTCAATTTTATGGGAAATAGACTTTTCCCCCAAGCATGATTCAACTTGGTTTTTGGAGTGGGTGTTAGGCGTGGATTTTCGGACAAATTGATCCTGCCTGGTCTAGCCCCATTTAAATGAGTATTATCCTTATATTTATAGCCTTTTTCATATCCAAGCCCTTTTTAGTTGGTTTTATACTTCAATTTTATGGGAATTAGACTTTTCCCCCAAGCATGATTCAAGTTGGTTTTTGGAGTGGGCGTTAGGCGTGTATTTTCGGACAAATTGATCCTGCCTAGTCTAGCCCCATTTAAATGAGTATTATCCTTATATTTATAGCCTATTTCATATCCAAGTCCTTTTTAGTTTGTTTCATACTTCAATTTTATGGGAAATAGACTTTTCCCATAAACATGATGGAACTTGGTTGTTTGAGTGGGTGTTAGCCGAGGATTTTCGGACAATTTGAACTCGACATGACTAGCCCCATTTAAATGAGTATTATCCTTATATTTATAGCCTTTTTCATATCCAAGCCCGTTTTAGTTTGTTTTATACTTCAATTTTATGGGAAATAGATTTTCCCCCAAGCATGATTGAACTTGGTTTTTGGAGTGGGTGTTAGCCTTGGATTTTCGGACAAATTGATCCTCCCTCGACTAGCCCCATTTAAATGAGTATTATCCTTATATTTATAGCCTTTTTCATATCCAATCCCTTTTTAGTTGGTTTTAGACTTCAATTTTATGGGAAATAGACTTTTCCCCCAAGCATGATTGAACTTGGTTTTTGGAGAGCGTGTTAGCCTTGGATTTTCGGACAAATTGATCCTCCCTCGACTAGCCCCATTTAAATGAGTATTATGCTTATATTTCTAACCTTTTTCATATCCAAGCCCTTTTTATTTGGTTTTATACTTCAATTTTATGGGAAATAGACTTTTCCCCCAAGCATGATTGAACTTGGTTTTTGGAGTGGGTGTTAGCCTTGGATTTTCGGACAAATTGATCCTGCCTCGACTAGCCCCATTTAAATGAGTATTATCCTTATATTTATAGTCTTTTTCATATCCAAGCCCTTTTTAGTTGGTTTTATACTTCAATTTTATGGGAAATAGACTTTCCCCCCAAGCATGATTCACCTTGGTTTTTGGAGTGGGTGTTAGGCTTGGATTTTCGGACAATTTGATCCTGACATGACTAGCCCCATTTAAATAAGTATTATCCTTATATTTCTAGCCATTTTCATTTCCAATTCCTTTTAGTTGGTTTCATACTTCAATATCACGGCAAAAGACTTTTCCCCAAGCATGATTTAACTTGGTTTTTGAGTGGGTGTTAGCCTTGGATTTTCGGACAAATTGATCCTCCCTCGACTAGCCCCATTTAAATGAGTATTATACTTATATTTATAGCTTTTTTCATATCCAATCCCTTTTTAGTTGGTTTTAGACTTCAATTTTATGGGAAATAGACTTTTCCCCCAAGCATGATTGAACTTGGTTTTGGAGTGGTTGTTAGCGTTGGCTTATCGGACAAATTGATCCTTCCATGACTAGCCCCATTGAAATTAGTATTATCCTTATATTTATACCATTTTTCATATCCAATCCCTTTTTAGTTGGTTTTAGACTTCAATTTTATGGGAAATAGACTTTTCCCCCAAGCATGATTGAACTTGGTTTTTGGAGTGTGTGTTAGCCTTGGATTTTCGGACAAATTCATCATTCCATGACTAGCCCCATTTAAATTAGTATTATCCTTATATTTCTAATATTTTTCATATCCAAGACCTTTTAGTTGGTTTTATACTTCAATTTTATGGGAATAGACTTTTCCCCAAGCATGATTGAACTTGGTTTTGGAGTGGGTGTTAGCCTTGAATTTTCGGATAAATTGATCCTTCCATGACTAGCCCCATTTAAATGAGTATTATCCTTATATTTATAGCCTTTTTCATTTCCAATTCCTTTTTAGTTGGTTTCATACTTAAATTTCACGGCAAATAGACTTTTCCCCAAGCATGATTGAACTTGGTTTTGGAGTGGGTGTTAGACTTGGATTTTCGGACAAATTCATCATTCCATGACTAGACAAATTTAAATGATTATTATCCTTATATTTATAGCCTTTTTCATTTCCAATTCCTTTTAGTTGGTTTCATACTTCAATTTCACGACAAATAGACTTTTCCCCAAGCATGATTTAACTTGGTTTTTGAGTGGGTGTTAGCCTTGGATTTTCGGACAGATTGATCCTTTCATGACTAGCCCCATTTAAATGAGTATTATACTTATATTTATAGCCTTTTTCATTTCGAATTCCTTTTAGTTGGTTTTATACATCAATTTTATGGGAAATAGTCTTTTCCCCAAGCATGATTCAACTTGGTTTTTGAGTGCGTGTTAGCCGTTGATTTTCGGACAAATTGATCCTGACACGACTAGCCCCATTTAAATAAGTATTATCCTTATATTTCTAATATTTTTCATATTCAAGACCTTTTTAGTTGGTTTTATACTTCAATTTTATGGTAAATAGACTTTTCCCCAAGCATGATTGAATTTGGTTTTGGAGTGGGTGTTAGACTTTGATTTTCGGACAAATTCATCCTTCCATGACTAGCCCCATTTAAATGAGTATTATCCTTATATTTATAGCCTTTTTCATTTCCACTTCCATTTTAGTTCGTTTTATACTTCAATTTTATGGGAAATAGACTTTTCCCCAAGCACGATTCAACTTGGTTTTTGGAGTGGTTGTTAGCGTTGGCTTATCGGACAAATTGATCCTTCCATGACTAGACCCATTTAAATTATTATTCTCCTTATATTTATAGCCATTTTCATTTCCAATTCCTTTTTAGTTGGTTTCATACTTCAATATCACGGCAAAAGACTTTTCCCCAAGCATGATTCAACTTGGTTTTTGGAGTGGATGTTAGCCATGGATTTACGGACAAATTGATCCTGCCTCGACTAGCCCCATTTAAATGAGTATTATCATTATATTTATAAGCTTTTTCATATCCAAGCCCTTTTTAGTTGGTTTTATACTTCAATTTTATGGGAAATAGATTTTTCCCCCAACCATAATTGAACTTGGTTTTTGGAGTGGGTGTTAGCGTTGGATTTTCGAACAAATTGATCCTGCCTAGACTAACCCCATTTAAATGAGTATTATCCTTCTATTTATAGCATTTTTGATATCCAATCCCTTTTTAGTCGGTTTTATACTTCAATTTTATTGGAAATTGGCGTTTCCCCCAAGCATGATTGAACTTGGTTTTTGGAGTGGGTGTTAGCCTTGAATTTTCGGACAAATTGATCCTGCCTCGACTAGCCCTATTTAAATGCGTATTATCCTTATATTTATAAGCTTTTTCATTTCCAAGATCTTTTTAGTTGGTTTTATACTTCAATTTTATGGGAAATAGTCTTTTACCCCAAGCATGATTCAACTTGGTTTTTGAGTGGGTGTTAGCCGTGGATTTTCGGACAAATTCATCCTGACACGACTAGCCCCATTTAAATGAATATTATCCTTATATTTCTAACATTTTTCATACTCAAGACCTTTTGAGTCGGTTTTATACTTCAATTTTATGGGAAATAGACTTTTCCCCCAAGCATGATTGAACTTGGTTTTTGGAGTGGGTGTTAGCCTTGGATTTTCGGACAAATTGATCCTCCCTCGACTAGCCCCATTTAAATGAGTATTATCCTTATATTTATAGCCTTTTTCATATCCAATCCCTTTTTAGTTGGTTTTAGACTTCAATTTTATGGGAAATAGACTTTTCCCCCAAGCATGATTCAACTTGGTTTTTGGAGTGGGTGTTAGCCTTGGATTTTCGGACAAATTGATCCTCCCTCGACTAGCCCCATTTAAATGAGTATTATCCTTATATTTCTAATATTTTTCATATCCAAGACCTTTTAGTTGGTTTTATACTTCAATTTTATGGGAAATAGACTTTTCCCCAAGCATGATTGAACTTGGTTTTTGGAGTGGGTGTTAGACTTGGATTTTCGGACAAAGTCATCCTTCCATGACTAGCCCCATTTAAATTAGTATTATCCTTATATTTATAGCCATTTTCATTTCCAATTCCTTTTTAGTTGGTTTCATACTTCAATATCACGGAAATAGACTTTCCCCCCAAGCATGATTGAACTTGGTTTTTGGAGTGTGTGTTAGCCTTGGATTTTCGGACAAATTGATCCTCCCTCGACTAGCCCCATTTAAATGAGTATTATCCTTATATTTATAGCTTTTTTCATATCCAATCCCTTTTTAGTTGGTTTTAGACTTCAATTTTATGGGAAATAGACTTTATCCCAAGCATGATTCACCTTGGTTTTTGGAGAGGGTGTTAGCCTTGGATTTTCGGACAAATTGATCCTCCCTCGACTAGCCCCATTTAAATGAGTATTATCCTTATATTTATAGCCTTTTTCATATCCAATCCCTTTTTAGTTGGTTTTATACTTCAATTTCACGGCAAAATAGACTTTCCCCCCAAGCATGATTGTACTTGGTTTTTGGAGTGGGTGTTAGCCTTGGATTTTCGGACAATTTAATCGTGACACGACTAGCCCCATTTAAATGAGTATTATCCTTATATTTATAGCCTTTTTCATTTCCAATCCCTTTTTAGTTGGTTTTATACTTCAATTTTATGGGAAATAGACTTTGCCCCCAAGCATTATTCAACTTGATTTTTAGAGTGGGTGTTAGCCTTGGATTTTCAGACAAATTGATCCTGACATGACTAGCCCCATTTAAATGAGTATTATACTTATATTTATAGCCTTTTTCTTTTCCAATCCCTTTTTAGTTGGTTTTATACTTCAATTTTATGGGAAATAGACTTTTCCCCCAAGCATGATTCAACTTGGTTTTTGGAGTGGGTGTTAGCCTTGGATTTTCGGACAAATTGATCCTTCCATGACTAGCCCCATTTAAATGAGTATTATCCTTATATTTATAGCCTTTTTCATTTCCAATCCCTTTTTAGTTCGTTTTATACTTCAATTTCACGACAAATAGACTTTTCCCCAAGCATGATTTAACTTGGTTTTTGAGTGGGTGTTAGTCTTGGATTTTCGGACAAATTGATCCTTTCATGACTAGCCCCATTTAAATGAGTATTATACTTATATTTATAGCTTTTTTCATATCCAATCCCTTTTTAGTTGGTTTTATACATCAATTTTATGGGAAATAGTCTTTTCCCCAAGCATGATTCAACTTGGTTTTTGAGTGCGTGTTAGGCGTGGATTTTCGGACAAATTGATCCTCCCTCGACTAGCCCCATTTAAATGAGTTTTATCCTTATATTTATAGCCTTTTTCATATCCAAGCCCATTTTAGTTGGTTTTATACTTCAATTTTATGGTAAATAGACTTTCCCCCCAAGAATGATTGAACTTGGTTTTTGTAGTGGGTGTTAGCCTTGGATTTTCGGACAAATTGATCCTCCCTCGACTAGCCCCATTTAAATGAGTATTATCCTTCTATTTATAGCCTTTTTCATTTCCACTTCCATTTTAGTTGGTTTTATACTTCAATTTTATGGAAATAGACTTTTCCCCAAGCACGATTCAACTTGGTTTTTGGAGTGGTTGTTAGCGTTGGCTTATCGGACAAATTGATCCTTCCATGACTAGACCCATTTAAATTATTATTATCCTTATATTTATAGCCATTTTCATTTCCAATTCCTTTTAGTTGGTTTCATACTTCAATATCACGGCAAAAGACTTTCCAACAAGCATGAGTGAACTTGGTTTTCAGGTGGGTGTTAGCCTTGGATTTTCGGACAAATTGATCCTTCCATGACTAGCCCCATTTAAATGAGTATTATCCTTATATTTATAGCCTTTTTCATTTCCAATCCCTTTTTAGTTGGTTTTATACTTCAATTTTATGGGAAATAGACTTTTCCCCCAAGCATGATTCAACTTGGTTTTTGGAGTGGGTGTTAGACTTGGATTTTCGGACAAATTCATCATTCCATGACTAGCCAAATTTAAATGATTATTATCCTTATATTTATAGCCTTTTTCATTTCCACTTCCATTTTAGTTGGTTTTATACTTCAATTTTATGGGAAATAGACTTTTCCCCAAGCACGATTCAACTTGGTTTTTGGAGTGGTTGTTAGCGTTGGCTTATCGGACAAATTGATCCTTCCATGACTAGACCCATTTAAATTATTATTATCCTTATATTTATAGCCATTTTCATTTCCAATTCCTTTTTAGTTGGTTTCATACTTCAATATCACGGCAAAAGACTTTGCCCCAAGCATGATTGAACTTGGTTTTTGTAGTGGGTGTTAGCTTTGGATTTTCGGACAAATTGATCCTCCCTTGACTAGCCCCATTTAAATTAGTATTATCCTTATATTTATAGCCAGTTTCATTTCCAATTCCTTTTTAGTTGGTTTCATACTTCAATATCACGGCAAAAGACTTTTACCCCAAGCATGATTGAACTTGGTTTTGGAGTGGGTGTTAGCCTTGGATTTTCGGACAAATTCATCATTCCATGACTAGCCAAATTTAAATGATTATTATCCTTATATTTATAGCCTTTTTTCATTTCCAATTGCTTTTTAGTTGGTTTTATACTTCAATTTTATGGGAAATAGACGTTTCCCCAAGCATGATTGAACTTGGTTTTGGAGTGGGTGTTAGACTTGGATTTTCGGACAAATTCATCCTTCCATGACTAGCACCATTTAAAAGAGTATTATCCTTATATTTATAGCCTTTTTCATTTCCAAGATCTTTTTAGTTGGTTTTATACTTCAATTTTATGGGAAATAGACTTTTCCCCAAGCATGATTGAACTTGGTTTTTGAGTGGGTGTTAGACTTGGATTTTCGGACAAATTGATCATTCCATGACTAGCCCCATTTAAATTAGTATTATCCTTATATTTATAGCCTTTTTCATTTCCAATTCCTTTTAGTTGGTTTCATACTTCAATTTCACGGCAAAATAGACTTTTCCCCAAGCATGATTGAACTTGGTTTTTGGAGTGGGTGTTAGACTTGGATTTTCGGACAAATTCATCCTTCCATGACTAGCCCCATTTAAATGAGTATTATCCTTATATTTATAGCTTTTTTCATATCCAATCCCTTTTTAGTTGGTTTTATACTTCAATTTTATGGGAAATATACTTTTCCCCAAGCATGATGCACCTAGGTTTTTGGAGTGGGTGTTAGCCTTGGAATTTCGGACAATTTGATCGTGACACAACTAGACCCATTTAAATGCGTATTATGCTTATATTTCTAACCTTTTTCATATCCAAGCCCTTTTTATTTGGTTTTAGACTTCAATTTTATGGGAAATAGACTTTCCCCCCAAGCATGATTGAACTTGGTTTTTGGAGTGGGTGTTAGCCTTGGATTTTCGGACAAATTGATCCTCCCTCGACTAGCCCCATTTAAATGAGTATTATCCTTATATTTATAGCCTTTTTCATATCCAATCCCTTTTTAGTTGGTTTTAGACTTCAATTTTATGGGAAATAAACTTTCCCCCCAAGCATGATTGAACTTGGTTTTTGGAGTGTGTGTTAGCCTTTGATTTTCGGACAAATTGATCCTCCCTCGACTAGCCCCATTTAAATGAGTATTATCCTTATATTTATAGCTTTTTTCATATCCAATCCCTTTTTAGTTGGTTTTAGACTTCAATTTTATGGGAAATAGACTTTCCCCCCAAGCATGATTGAACTTGGTTTTTGGAGTGGGTGTTAGCCTTGGATTTTCGGACAAATTGATCCTCCCTCGACTAGCCCCATTTAAATGAGTATTATCCTTATATTTATAGCCTTTTTCATATCCAATCCCTTTTTAGTTGGTTTTAGACTTCAATTTTATGGGAAATAGACTTTCCCCCCAAGCATGATTGAACTTGGTTTTTGGAGTGGGTGTTAGCCTTGGATTTTCGGACAATTTGATCCTGACACAACTAGCCCCATTTAAATGCGTATTATTCTTATATTTCTAACCTTTTTCATATCCAAGCCCTTTTTATTTGGTTTTATACTTCAATTTTATGGGAAATAGACTTTCCCCCCAAGCATGATTGAACTTGGTTTTTGGAGTGGGTGTGAGACTTTGATTTTTGGACAAATTCATCCTTCTATGACTAGCCCCATTTAAATGAGTATTATCCTTATATTTATAGCCTTTTTCATTTCCAATTCCTTTTTAGTTGGTTTTATACTTCAATTTTATGGGAAATAGACTTTTTCCCAAGCATGATTCAACTTGGATTTTTGAGTGGGTGTTAGACTTGGATTTTCGGACAAATTAATCCTTCCATGACTAGCCCAATTTAAATGAGTATTATCCTTATATTTATAGCCTTTCTCATTTCCAATTCCTTTTAGTTGGTTTTATACTTCAATTTTATGGGAAATAGACTTTTCCCCAAGCATGATTGAACTTGGTTTTTGAGTGGGTGTTAGACTTGGATTTTCGGACAAATTCATCCTTCCATGACTAGCCCCATTTAAATGAGTATTATCCTTATATTTATAGCCTTTTTCATATCCAATCCCTTTTTAGTTGGTTTTAGACTTCAATTTTATGGGAAATAGATTTTCCCCCAAGCATGATTGAACTTGGTTTTTGGAGTGGGTGTTAGCCTTGGATATTCGGACAAATTGATCCTCCCTCGACTAGCCCCATTTAAATGAGTATTATCCTTATATTTATAGCCATTTTCATTTCCACTTCGCTTTTAGTTGGTTTTATACTTCAATATCACGGCAAAAGACTTTCCCCCCAAGCATGATTGAACTTGGTTTTTGGAGTGGGTGTTAGCCTTGGATTTTCGGACAAATTGATCCTTCGTCGACTAGCCCCATTTAAATGAGTATTATCCTTATATTTATAACCTTTTTCATATCCAATCCCTTTTTAGTTGGTTTTAGACTTCAATTTTATGGGAAATAGACTTTTCCCCCAAGCATGATTCAACTTGGTTTTTGGAGTGGGTGTTAGCCTTGGAATTTCGGACAATTTGATCGTGACACAACTAGCCCCATTTAAATGCGTATTATGCTTATATTTCTAACCTTTTTTATATCCAAGCCCTTTTTATTTGGTTTTATACTTCAATTTTATGGGAAATAGACTTTTCCCCCAAGCATGATTCAACTTGGTTTTTGGAGTGGGTGTTAGACTTGGATTTTTGGACATATTCATCCTTCTATGACTAGCCCCATTTAAATGAGTATTATCCTTATATTTATAGCCTTTTTCATATCCAATCCCTTTTTAGTTGGTTTTATACTTCAATTTATTGGGAAATAGACTTCTTCCCCAAGCATGATGCACCTAGGTTTTTGGAGTGGGTGTTAGCCTTGGAATTTCGGACAAATTGATCCTCCCTCGACTAGCCCCATTTAAATGAGTATTATCCTTATATTTATAGCTTTTTTCATATCCAATCCCTTTTTAGTTGGTTTTAGACTTCAATTTTATGGGAAATAGACTTTTCCCCCAAGCATGATTGAACTTGGTTTTTGGAGAGGGTGTTAGCCTTGGATTTTCGGACAAATTGATCCTCCCTCGACTAGCCCCATTTAAATGAGTGTTATCCTTATATTTATAGCCTTTTTCATTTCCACTTCGTTTTTAGTTGGTTTTATACTTCAATATCACGGCAAATAGACTTTTCCCCCAAGCATGATTCAACTTGGTTTTTGGAGTGGGTGTTAGCCTTGGATTTTCGGACAAATTGATCCTTCCTTGACTAGCCCCATTTAAATGAGTATTATCCTTATATTTATAGCCTTTTTCATTTCCAATCCCTTTTTCATTGGTTTTATACTTCAATTTTATGGGAAATAGACTTTTCCTCCAAGCATGATTCAACTTGGTTTTTGGAGTGGGTGTTAGCCTTGGATTTTCGGACAAATTGATCCTTCCATGACTAGCCCCATTTAAATGAGTATTATCCTTATATTTATAGCCTTTTTCATTTCCAATCCCTTTTTAGTTGGTTTTATACTTCAATTTTATGGGAAATAGACTTTTCCCCCAAGCATGATTCAACTTGGTTTTTGGAGTGGGTGTTAGCCTTGGATTTTCGGACAAATTGATCCTTCCATGACTAGCCCCATTTAAATGAGTATTATCCTTATATTTATAGCCTTTTTCATTTCCAATCCCTTTTTAGTTGGTTTTATACTTTAATATCACGGCAAAAGACTTTTCCCCCAAGCAAGATTCAACTTGGTTTTTGGAGTGGGTGTTAGCCTTGGATTTTCGGACAAATTGATCCTTCCATGACTAGCCCCATTTAAATGAGTATTATCCTTATATTTATAGCCTTTTTCATTTCCAATCCCTTTTTAGTTGGTTTTATACTTCAATTTTATGGGAAATAGACTTTGCCCCCAAGCATTATTCAACTTGATTTTTAGAGTGGGTGTTAGCCGTGGATTTTCAGACAAATTGATCCTGACACGACTAGCCCCATTTAAATGAGTATTATACTTATATTTCTAACGTTTTTCATATCCAAGTCCTTTTTAGTTGGTTTTATACTTCAATTTTATGGGAAATAGACTTTTCCCCCAAGCAAGATTCAACTTGGTTTTTGGAGTGGGTGTTAGCCTTGGATTTTTGGACATATTCATCCTTCTATGACTAACCCCATTTAAATGAGTATTATCCTTCTATTTATAGCATTTTTGATATCCAATCCCTTTTTAGTTGGTTTTATACTTCAATTTTATGGGAAATAGACTTTTTCCCCAAGAATGATTCAACTTGGTTTTTGGAGTGGGTGTTAGCCTTGGATTTTCGGACAAATTCATGCTCCCTGGACTATCCCAATTTAAATGAGTATTATCCTTATATTTATAGCCTTTTGCATACCCAATCCCTTTTTAGTTGGTTTTAGACTTCAATTTTATGGGAAATAGACTTTTCTCCCAAGCATGATTGAACTTGGTTTTTGGAGTGCGTGTTAGCCTTGGATTTTTGGACAAATTGATCCTGACACAACTAGCCCCATTTAAAATTGTATTATTCTTATATTTCTAACCTTTTTCATATCCAAGCCCTTTTTAGTTGCTTTTATACTTCAATTTTATGGGAAATATACTTTTCACCCACACATGATTCAACTTGGTTTTTGGAGTGGGTGTTAACCGTGGATTTTTGGACAAATGGATCCTGCCTCGTCTAGCCCCATTTAAATGAGTATTATCCTTATATTTATAGCCTATTTCATATCCTAGCCCTTTTTAGTTGGTTTCATACATCAATTTTATGGGAAATAGACTTTTCCCCGAAGCATGATTCAACTTGGTTTTTGGAGTGGGTGTTAGGCGTGGATTTTCGGACAAATTGATCCTGACACAACTAGCCCCATTTAAAATTGTATTATTCTTATATTTCTAACCTTTTTCATATCCAAGCCCTTTTTATTTGGTTTTATACTTCAATTTTATGGGAAATAGACTTTTCCCCCAAGAATGATTCAACTTGGTTTTTGGAGTGGGTGTTAGCCTTGGAATTTCGGACAATTTGATCGTGACACAACTAGCCCCATTTAAATGCGTATTATGCTTATATTTCTAACCTTTTTCATATCCAAGCCCTTTTTATTTGGTTTTATACTTCAATTTTATGGGAAATAGACTTTTCCCCCAAGAATGATTCAACTTGGTTTTTGGAGTGGGTGTTAGCCTTGGATTTTCGGACAAATTGATCCTTCGTCGACTAGCCCCATTTAAATGAGTATTATCCTTATATTTATAGCTTTTTTCATATCCAATCCCTTTTTAGTTGGTTTTAGACTTCAATTTTATGGGAAATAGACTTTTCCCCCAAGCATGATTGAACTTGGTTTTTGGAGTGGGTGTTAGCCTTGGATTTTCGGACAAATTGATCCTCCCTCGACTAGCCCCATTTAAATGAGTATTATCCTTATATTTATAGCCTTTTTCATATCCAATCCCTTTTTAGTTGGTTTTAGACTTCAATTTTATGGGAAATAGACTTTTCCCCCAAGCAGGATTCACCTTGGTTTTTGGAGTGGGTGTTAGCCTTGGATTTTTGGACAATTTGATCCTGACACAAGTAGCCCCATTTAAATGCGTATTATTTTATATTTCTAACTTTTTTCATATCTAAGCCCTTTTTAGTTGGTTTTATACTTCAATTTTATGGGAAATAGACTTTTCCCCCAAGCATGATGCACCTAGGTTTTTGGAGTGGGTGTTAGCCTTGGATTTTCGGACAATTTGATCCTGCCTCGACTAGCCCCATTTAAATGCGTATTATTCTTATATTTCTATCAATTTTCATTTCCAATTCCTTTTAGTTGGTTTCATACTTCAATATCACGGCAAAAGACTTTTCCTCCAAGAATGATTCACCTTGGTTTTTGGAGTGGGTGTTAGCCTTGGATTTTCGGACAATTTGATCCTGACACAACTAGCCCCATTTAAATGAGTATTATCCTTATATTTCTAACTTTTTTTATATCCAAGCCCTTTTAGTTGGTTTTATACTTCAATTTTACGGAAATAGACTTTTCCCCAAGCATGATTCAACTTGGTTTTGGAGTGGGTGTTAGACTTGGATTTTTGGACAAATTCATCCTTCTATGACTAGCTCCATTTAAATTAGTATTATCCTTATATTTATAGCTTTTTCATTTCCAATTCCTTTTAGTTGGTTTCATACTTCAATTTCACGGAAATAGACTTTTCCCCAAGAATGATTCAACTTGGTTTTTGGAGTGGGTGTTAGCCTTGGATTTTCGGACAAATTGATCCTCCCTCGACTAGCCCCATTTAAATGAGTATTATCCTTATATTTATAGCCTTTTTCATTTCCAATCCCTTTTTCGTTGGTTTTATACTTCAATTTTATGGGAAATAGACTTTTCCCCCAAGCATGATTCAACTTGGTTTTTGGAGTGGGTGTTAGCCTTGGATTTTCGGACAAATTGATCCTGACACGACTAGCTCCATTTAAATGAGTATTATCCTTATATTTATAGCCTTTTTCATTTCCAATCCCTTTTTCGTTGGTTTTATACTTCAATTTTATGGGAAATAGACTTTTCCCCCAAGCATGATTCAACTTGGTTTTTGGAGTGGGTGTTAGCCTTGGATTTTCGGACAAATTGATCCTTCCTTGACTAGTCCCATTTAAATGAGTATTATCCTTATATTTATAGCCTTTTTCATTTCCAATCCCTTTTTCGTTGGTTTTATACTTCAATTTTATGGGAAATAGACTTTTCCCCCAAGCATGATTCAACTTGGTTTTTGGAGTGGGTGTTAGCCTTGGATTTTCGAACAAATTGATCCTTCCATGACTAGCCCCATTTAAATGAGTATTATCCTTATATTTATAGCCTTTTTCATTTCCAATCCCTTTTTCGTTGGTTTTAGACTTCAATTTTATGGGAAATAGACTTTTCCCCCAAGCATGATTGAACTTGGTTTTTGGAGTGGGTGTTAGCCTTGGAATTTCGGACAATTTGATCGTGACACAACTAGCCCCATTTAAATGCGTATTATGCTTATATTTCTAATTTTTTTTATATCCAAGCCCTTTTTAGTTGGTTTTAGACTTCAATTTTATGGGAAATAGACTTTCCCCCCAAGCATGATTGAACTTGGTTTTTGGAGTGGGTGTTAGCCTTGGATTTTCGGACAAATTGATCCTCCCTCGACTAGCCCCATTTAAATGAGTATTATCCTTATATTTATAGCCATTTTCATATCCAATCCCTTTTAGTTGGTTTCATACTTCAATATCACGGAAATAGACTTTCCCCCCAAGCATGATTGAACTTGGTTTTTGGAGTGGGTGTTAGCCTTGGATTTTCGGACAAATTGATCCTCCCTCGACTAGCCCCATTTAAATGAGTATTATCCTTATATTTATAGCTTTTTTCATATCCAAGCCCTTTTTAGTTGGTTTTATACTTCAATTTTATGGGAAATAGACTTTTCCCCCAAGCATGATTCACTTGGTTTTTGGAGAGGGTGTTAGCCTTGGATTTTCGGACAAATTGATCCTCCCTCGACTAGACCCATTTAAATGAGTATTATCCTTATATTTATAGCTTTTTTCATATCCAAGCCCTTTTTAGTTGGTTTTATACTTCAATTTTATGGGAAATAGACTTTTCCCCCAAGAATGATTCAACTTGGTTTTTGGAGTGGGTGTTAGCCTTGGATTTTCGGACAAATTGATCCTTCGTCGACTAGCCCCATTTAAATGAGTATTATCCTTATATTTATAGGCATCTTCATTTCCAATTCCTTTTAGTTGGTTTCATACTTCAATATCACGGCAAAAGACTTTTCCCCCAAGCATGATTCAACTTGGTTTTTAGAGTGGGTGTTAGCCTTGGATTTTCGGACAAATTGATCCTGACACGACTTGCCCCATTTAAATGAGTATTATACTTATATTTCTAACGTTTTTCTTATCCAAGCCCTTTTTAGTTGGTTTTATACTTCAATTTTATGGGAAATAGACTTTTCCCCCAAGCATGATTCAACTTGGTTTTTGGAGTGGGTGTTAGCCTTGGATTTTCGGACAAATTGATCCTTCGTCGACTAGCCCCATTTAAATGAGTATTATCCTTATATTTATAGCCTTTTTCATATCCAATCCCTTTTTAGTTGGTTTTATACTTCAATTTTATGGGAAATAGACTTTTCCGCCAAGCATGATTCAACTTGGTTTTTGGAGTGGGTGTTAGCCTTGGATTTTCGGACAAATTGATCCTTCGTCGACTAGCCCCATTTAAATGAGTATTATCCTTATATTTATAGCCTTTTTCATTTCCAATCCCTTTTTAGTTGGTTTTATACTTCAATTTTATGGGAAATAGACTTTTCCCCCAAGCATGATTCAACTTGGTTTTTGGAGTGGGTGTTAGCCTTGGATTTTCGGACAAATTGATCCTCCCTCGACTAGCCCCATTTAAATGAGTATTATCCTTATATTTATAACCACTTTCATATCCAATCACTTTTTAGTTGGCTTTATACTTTAATTTTATGGGAAATAGACTTTTCCCCAAGCATGATTCAACTTGGTTTTTGGAGTGGTTGTTAGCGTTGGATTTTCGGACAAATTGATCTTTCCTCGACTAGCCCCATTTAAATGAGTATTATTCTTATATTTATAGCCATTTTCATTTCCAATTCCTTTTAGTTGGTTTTATACTTCAATTTTATGGGAAATAGACTTTTCCCCCAAGCATGATGCACCTAGGTTTTTGGAGTGGGTGTTAGCCTTGGATTTTCGGACAATTTGATTCTGACACAACTAGCCCCATTTAAATGCGTATTATTCTTATATTTCTAACCTTTTTCATATCCAAGCCCTTTTAGTTGGTTTTATACTTCAATTTTACGGAAATAGACTTTTCCCCAAGAATGATTCAACTTGGTTTTGGAGTGGGTGTTAGACTTGGATTTTCGGACAAATTCATCCTTCCATGACTAGCCCCATTTAAAGGAGTATTATCCTTATATTTATAGCCTTTTTCATTTCCACTTCGTTTTTAGTTGGTTTTATACTTTAATTTTATGGGAAATAGACTTTTCCCCAAGCATGATTCAACTTGGTTTTTGGAGTGGTTGTTAGCGTTGGATTTTCGGACAAATACATCCTTCCATGACTAGCCCAATTTAAATGAGTATTATCCTTATATTTATAGCCTTTTTCATTTCCAATTCCTTTTAGTTGGTTTTATACTTCAATTTTATGGGAAATCGTCTTTTCCCTCAAGCATGATTCAACTTGGTTTTTGAGTGGGTGTTAGCAGTGGATTTTCGGACAAATTGATCCCGACACGACTAGCCCCATTTAAATGTGTATTATCCTTATATTTATAGCCTTTTTTCATTTCCAATTACTTTTTAGTTGGTTTTATACTTCAATTTTATGGAAATAGACTTTTCCCCAAGCATGATTCAACTTGGTTTTTGAGTGGGTGTTAGCCGTGGATTTTCGGACAAATTGATCCCGACACGACTAGCCCTATTTAAATTAGTATTATCCTTATATTTTTAATATTTTTCATATCCAAGACCTTTTAGTTGGTTTTATACTTCAATTTTACGGAAATAGACTTTTCCCCAAGCATGATTAAACTTGGTTTTGGAGTGGGTGTTAGCCTTGGATTTTCGGACAAATTGATCCTTCCATGACTAGCCCCATTTAAATTAGTATTATCCTTATATTTATAGCCATTTTCATTTCCAATTCCTTTTTAGTTGGTTTCATACTTCAATATCACGGCAAAAGACTTTTCCCGAAGCATGATTCAACTTGGATTTTTGAGTGGGTGTTAGCCGTGGATTTTCGGACAAATTGATCCCGACACGACTAGCCCCATTTAAATGAGTATTATCCTTATATTTCTAATATTTTTCATATCCAAGACCTTTTTAGTTGGTTTTATACTTCAATTTTACGGAAATAGACTTTTCCCCAAGCATGATTCAACTTGGTTTTTGGAGTGGGTGTTAGACTTGGATTTTTGGACAAATTCATCCTTCTATGACTAGCCCCATTTAAATTAGTATTATCCTTATATTTATAGCCTTTTTCATTTCCAATTCCTTTTTAGTTGGTTTCATACTTCAATTTCACGGCAAATAGACTTTTCCCCAAGCATGATTGAACTTGGTTTTGGAGTGGGTGTTAGCCTTGAATTTTCGGACAAATTGATCCTTCCATGACTAGCCCCATTTAAATTAGTATTATCCTTATATTTATAGCCATTTTCATTTCCAATTCCTTTTTAGTTGGTTTTATAGTTCAATTTTATGGGAAATAGACTTTTCCCCAAGCATGATTCAACTTGGTTTTTGGAGTGGGTGTTAGACTTGGATTTTCGGACAAATTCATCCTTCCATGACTAGCCCCATTTAAATGAGTATTATCCTTATATTTATATCCATTTTCATTTCCAATTCCTTTTAGTTGGCTTTATACTTTAATTTTATGGGAAATAGACTTTTCCCCAAGCATGATTCAACTTGGTTTTTGGAGTGGTTGTTAGCGTTGGATTTTCGGACAAATTCATCCTTCCATGACTAGCCCAATTTAAATGAGTATTATTCTTATATTTATAGCCCTTTTCATTTCCAATTCCTTTTAGTTGGTTTTATACTTCAATTTTATGGGAAATAGTCTTTTCCATAAGCATGATTCAACTTGGTTTTTGGAGTGGGTGTTAGCCTTGGATTTTCGGACAAATTGATCCGGACACAACTAGCCCCATTTAAATGCGTATTATGCTTATATTTCTAACCTTTTTTATATCCAAGCCCTTTTTATTTGGTTTTATACTTCAATTTTATGGGAAATAGACTTTTCCCCAAGAATGATTCAACTTGGTTTTTGGAGTGGGTGTTAGCCTTGGATTTTCGGACAAATTGATCCTTCCTTGACTAGTCCCATTTAAATGAGTATTATCCTTATATTTATAGCCTTTTTCATTTCCACTTCGTTTTTAGTTGGTTTTAGACTTTAATTTTATGGGAAATAGACTTTCCCCCCAAGCATGATTCACCTTGGTTTTTGGAGTGGGTGTTAGCCTTGGATTTTCGGACAAATACATCCTTCCATGACTATCCCAATTTAAATGAGTATTATCCTTATATTTATAGCCTTTTGCATACCCAATCCCTTTTTAGTTGGTTTTATACTTCAATTTTATGGGAAATCGTCTTTTCCCTCAAGCATGATTCAACTTGGTTTTTGAGTGGGTGTTAGCAGTGGATTTTCGGACAAATTGATCCTGACACGACTAGCCCCATTTAAATGTGTATTATCCTTATATTTATAGCCTTTTTCATTTCCAATTACTTTTTAGTTGGTTTTATACTTCAATTTTATGGAAATAGACTTTTCCCCAAGCATGATTCAACTTGGTTTTTGAGTGGGTGTTAGCCGTGGATTTTCGGACAAATTGATCATGACACGACTAGCCCCATTTAAATGAGTATTATCCTTATATTTATAGCTTTTTTCATATCCAATCCCTTTTTAGTTGGTTTTAGACTTCAATTTTATGGGAAATAGACTTTTCCCCCAAGCATGATTTAACTTGGTTTTTGGAGAGAGTGTTAGCCTTGGATTTCGGACAAATTGATCTTGCCTCGACTAGCCCCATTTAAATGAGTATTATCCTTATATTTATAGCCTTTTTCATATCCAATCCCTTTTTAGTTGGTTTTATACTTCAATATCACGGCAAAAGACTTTTCCCCAAGCATGATTGAACTTGGTTTTGGAGTGGGTGTTAGCCTTGGATTTTCGGACTAATTCATCCTTCCATGACTAGCCCCATTTAAATTAGTATTATCCTTATATTTATAGCCATTTTCATTTCCAATTCCTTTTAGTTGGTTTCATACTTCAATATCACGGAAATAGACTTTTCCCCCAAGAATGATTCAACTTGGTTTTTGGAGTGGGTGTTAGCCTTGGAATTTCGGACAATTTGATCGTGACACAACTAGCCCCATTTAAATGCGTATTATGCTTATATTTCTAACCTTTTTCATATCCAAGCCCTTTTTATTTGGTTTTATACTTCAATTTTATGGGAAATAGACTTTTCCCCCAAGAATGATTCAACTTGGTTTTTGGAGTGGGTGTTAGCCTTGGATTTTCGGACAAATTGATCCTTCGTCGACTAGCCCCATTTAAATGAGTATTATCCTTATATTTATAACCTTTTTCATTTCCAATTCCTTTTAGTTGGTTTTATACTTCAATTTTATGGGAAATAGACTTTTCCCCAAGTATGATTCAACTTGGATTTTTGAGTGGGTGTTAGCAGTGGATTTTCGGACAAATTGATCCCGACACGACTAGCCCCATTTAAATGAGTATTATCCTTATATTTCTAATATTTTTCATATCCAAGACCTTTTAGTTGGTTTTATACTTCAATTTTACGGAAATAGACTTTTCCCCAAGCATGATTCAACTTGGTTTTGGAGTGGGTGTTAGACTTGGATTTTCGGACAAATTCATCCTTCCATGACTAGCCCCATTTAAAGGAGTATTATCCTTATATTTATAGCCTTTTTCATTTCCAATTCCTTTTAGTTGGTTTCATACTTCAATATCACGGCAAAAGACTTTTCCCCAAGCATGATTGCACTTGGTTTTGGAGTGGTCATTAGCCTTGGATTTTCGGACAAATTCAGCCTTCCATGACTATCCCAATTTAAATGATTATTATCCTTATATTTATAGCTTTTTTCATATCCAATCCCTTTTTAGTTGGTTTTAGACTTCAATTTTATGAGAAATAGACTTTTCCCCCAAGCATGATTGAACTTGGTTTTTGAAGAGAGTGTTAGCCTTGGATTTCGGACAAATTGATGCGGACAAAACTACCCCCATTTAAATGAGTCTTATACTTATATTTCTAACGTTTTTCATATCCAAGCCCTTTTTAGTTGGTTTTATACTTCAATTTTATGGGAAATAGACTTTTCCCCAAGAATGATTCAAATTGGTTTTGGAGTAGGTGTTAGACTTGGATTTTCGGACAAATTGATCCTTCCATGACTAGCCCCATTTAAATGAGTATTATCCTTATATTTATAGCCTTTTTCATTTCCAATTCCTTTTAGTTGGTTTCATACTTAAATTTCACTGCAAATAGACTTTTCCCCCAAGCAGGATTCACCTTGGTTTTTGGAGTGGGTGTTAGCCTTGGATTTTCGGACAATTTGATCCTGACACAACTAGCCCCATTTAAATGAGTATTATCCTTATATTTATAGCTTTTTTCATATCCAATCCCTTTTTAGTTGGTTTTAGACTTCAATTTTATGGGAAATAGACTTTTCCCCCAAGAATGATTCAACTTGGTTTTTGGAGTGGGTGTTAGCCTTGGATTTTCGGACAAATTGATCCTCCCTCGACTAGCCCCATTTAAATGAGTATTATCCTTATATTTATAGCTTTTTTCATATCCAATCCCTTTTTAGTTGGTTTTATACTTCAATTTTATGGGAAATAGACTTCTTCCCCAAGCATGATTCAACTTGTATTTTTGAGTGGGTGTTAGCCGTGGATTTTCGGACAAATTGATCCCGACACGACTAGCCCCATTTAAATGAGTATTATCCTTATATTTCTAATATTTTTCATATCCAAGACCTTTTTAGTTGGTTTTATACTTCAATTTTACGGAAATAGACTTTTCCCCAAGCATGATTCAACTTGGTTTTGGAGTGGGTGTTAGACTTGGATTTTTGGAGTGGTTGTTAGCGTTGGATTTTCGGACAAATTCATCCTTCCATGACTAGCCCAATTTAAATGAGTATTATTCTTATATTTATAGCCCTTTTCATTTCCAATTCCTTTTAGTTGGTTTTATACTTCAATTTTATGGGAAATAGACATTTCCCCCAAGCAGGATTCACCTTGGTTTTTGGAGTGGGTGTTAGCCTTGGATTTTCGGACAATTTGATCCTGACACAACTAGCCCCATTTAAATGCATATTATTCTTATATTTCTAACCTTTTTCATATCCAAGCCCTTTTTATTTGGTTTTATACTTCAATTTTATGGGAAATAGACTTTTCCCCCAAGAATGATTCAACTTGGTTTTTGGAGTGAGTGTTAACCTTGTATTTTCGGACAAATTCATCCTTCCATGACTAGCCCCATTTAAAGGAGTATTATCCTTATATTTATAGCCTTTTTCATTTCCACTTCGCTTTTAGTTGGTTTTATACTTTAATTTTATGGGAAATAGACTTTTCCCCAAGCATGATTCAACTTGGTTTTTGGAGTGGTTGTTAGCGTTGGATTTTCGGACAAATACATCCTTCCATGACTAGCCCAATTTAAATGAGTATTATCCTTATATTTATAGCCTTTTTCATTTCCAATTCCTTTTAGTTGGTTTTATACTTCAATTTTATGGGAAATCGTCTTTTCCTCAAGCATGATTCAACTTGGTTTTTGAGTGGGTGTTAGCAGTGGATTTTCGGACAAATTGATCCGACACGACTAGCCCCATTTAAATGAGTATTATCCTTATATTTATAGCCTTTTTCATATCCAATCCCTTTTTAGTTGGTTTTAGACTTCAATTTTATGGGAAATAGACTTTTCCCCCAAGCAGGATTCACCTTGGTTTTTGGAGTGGGTGTTAGCCTTGGATTTTTGGACAATTTGATCCTGACACAAGTAGCCCCATTTAAATGAGTATTATCCTTATATTTATAGCCTTTTTCATATCCAATCCCTTTTTAGTTGGTTTTAGACTTCAATTTTATGGGAAATAGACTTTTCCTCCAAGCATGATTGAACTTGGTTTTTGGAGTGGGCGTTAGCCTTGGATTTTCGGACAAATTGATCTTGCCTCGACTAGCCCCATTTAAATGAGTATTATCCTTATATTTATAGCTTTTTTCATATCCAATCCCTTTTTAGTTGGTTTTAGACTTCAATATCACGGCAAAAGACTTTTCCCCAAGCATGATTGAACTTGGTTTTTGGAGTGGGTGTTAGCCTTGGATTTTCGGACAAATTCATCCTTCCATGACTAGCCCCATTTAAATTAGTATTATCCTTATATTTATAGCCATTTTCATTTCCAATTCCTTTTAGTTGGTTTCATACTTCAATATCACGGAAATAGACTTTTCCCCCAAGAATGATTCAACTTGGTTTTTGGAGTGGGTGTTAGCCTTGGAATTTCGGACAATTTGATCGTGACACAACTAGCCCCATTTAAATGCGTATTATGCTTATATTTCTAACCTTTTTCATATCCAAGCCCTTTTTATTTGGTTTTATACTTCAATTTTATGGGAAATAGACTTTTCCCCCAAGAATGATTCAACTTGGTTTTTGGAGTGGGTGTTAGCCTTGGATTTTCGGACAAATTGATCCGGACACAACTAGCCCCATTTAAATGAGTATTATTCTTATATTTATAGCATTTTTCATTTCCAATTCCTTTTATTTGGTTTTATACTTCAATTTTATGGGAAATAGACTTTTCCCCCAAGAATGATTCAACTTGGTTTTTGGAGTGGGTGTTAGCCTTGGATTTTCGGACAAATTGATCCTCCCTCGACTAGCCCCATTTAAATGAGTATTATCGTTATATTTATAGCCTTTTTCATATCCAAGACCTTTTAGTTGGTTTTATACTTCAATTTTACGGAAATAGACTTTTCCCCCTAGAATGATTCAACTTGGTTTTTGGATTGGGTGTTACCCTTGAATTTTCGAACAAATTGATCCTCCCTCGACTAGCCCCATTTAAATGAGTATTATCCGTATATTTATAGCCTTTTTCATAACCAATCCCTTTTGAGTTGGTTTCATACTTCAATATCACGGCAAAAGACTTTTCCCCAAGCATGATTGCACTTGGTTTTGGAGTGGTCATTAGCCTTGGATTTTCGGACAAATTCAGCCTTCCATGACTATCCCAATTTAAATGATTATTATCCTTATATTTATAGCCTTTTTCATTTCCAATTCCTTTTAGTTGGTTTTATACTTCAATTTTATGAGAAATAGACTTTTCCCCAAGCATGATTCAACTTGGTTTTTGAGTGGGTGTTATCCGTGGATTTTCGGACAAATTGATCCCGACACGACTAGCCCCATTTAAATGAGTATTATCCTTATATTTCTAATATTTTTCATATCCAAGACCTTTTAGTTGGTTTTAGACTTCAATTTTATGGGAAATAGACTTTTCCCCCAAGCATGATCGAACTTGGTTTTTGGAGTAGGTGTTAGCCTTGGATTTTCGGACAAATTGATCCTCCCTCGACTAGCCCCATTTAAATGAGTATTATCCTTATATTTATAGCTTTTTTCATATCCAATCCCTTTTTAGTTGGTTTCATACTTCAATTTCACTGCAAATAGACTTTTCCCCAAGCATGATTGAACTTGGTTTTTGGATTGGGTGTTAGCCTTGGATTTTCGGACAATTTGATCTTTCCTCGACTAGCCCCATTTAAATGAGTATTATTCTTATATTTATAGCCTTTTTCATATCCAATCCCTTTTTAGTTGGTTTTAGACTTCAATTTTATGGGAAATAGATTTTTCCCCCAAGCAGGATTCACCTTGGTTTTTGGAGTGGGTGTTAGCCTTGGATTTTCGGACAAATTGATGCTGACCCAACTAGCCCCAGTTAAAAGAGTATTATCCTTATATTTCTAATATTTTTCATATCCAATTCCTTTTTAATTGGTGTTATACTTCAATTATATGGGAACTAGACATTTCCCCAAGCATGATTGAACTTGGTTTTTGAGTGCGTGTTCGCAGTGGATTTTCGGACAATTTGATCCGGACACAACTAGCCCCATTTAAATGAGTATTATCCTTCTATTTGTAGCATTTTTGATATCCAATCCCTTTTTATTCGGTTTTATACTTCAATGTTATTGGAAATAGACGTTTCGCCCAAGCATGATTGAATTTGGTTTTTGGAGTGGGTGTTAGCCTTGGATTTTCGGACAAATTGATCCTGCCTCGACTAGCCCCATTTAAATGAGTATTATCCTTATATTTATAGTCTTTTTCATATCCAAGCCCTTTTTAGTTGGTTTTATACTTCAATATCACGGCAAAAGACTTTTCCCCAAGCATGATTGAACTTGGTTTTTGAGTGGGTGGTAGCCATGGATTTTCGGACAAATTGATCCTTCCATGACTAGCCCCATTTAAATGCGTATTATCCTTATATTTATAGCCTTTTTCATTTCCAATTCCTTTTAGTTGGTTTTATACTTCAATTTTATGAGAAATAGACTTTTCCCCAAGCATTATTGAACTTGGTTTTTGGTGTGGGTGTTAGCCTTGGATTTTCGGACAAATTGATCCTCCCTCGACTAGCCCCATTTAAATGAGTATTATCCTTATATTTATAGCTTTTTTCATATCCAATCCCTTTTTAGTTGGTTTTAGACTTCAATTTTATGGGAAATAGACTTTATCCCAAGCATGATGCACCTAGGTTTTTGGAGTGGGTGTTAGCCTTGGATTTTCGGACAAATTCATCCTTCCATGACTAGCCCTATTTAAAGGAGTATTATCCTTATATTTATAGCCTTTTTCATTTCCAATTCCTTTTTAGTTGGTTTCATACTTCAATATCACGGCAAAAGACTTTTCCCCAAGCATGATTGCACTTGGTTTTGGAGTGGTCGTTAGCCTTGGATTTTCGGACAAATTCAGACCTTCCATGACTAGCCCCATTTAAATGAGTATTATCCTTATGTTTATAGCTTTTTTCATATCCAATCCCTTTTTAGTTGGTTTTAGACTTCAATTTTATGGGAAACAGACTTTCCCCCCAAGCATGATTCAACTTGGTTTTTGGAGTGGGTGTTACCCTTGGATTTTCGGACAAATTGATCCTGACACGACTAGCCCCAGTTAAATGAGTATTATCCTTATATTTCTAACATTTATCATATCCAAGCCCTTTTTAGTTGGTTTTATACTTCAATTATATGGGAAATAGACTTTTCCCCAAGCATGATTGAATTTGGTTTTGGAGTGGGTGTTAGCCTTGGATTTTCGGACAAATTGATCCTTCCATGACTAGCCCCATTTAAATTAGTATTATCCTTATATTTATAGCCATTTTCATTTCCAATTCCTTTTAGTTGGTTTCATACTTCAATATCACGGCAAAAGACTTTTCCCCAAGCATGATTGAACTTGGTTTTTGGAGTGGGTGTTAGACTTGGATTTTCGGACAAATTCATCCTTCCATGACAAGCCCAATTTAAATGAGTATTATCCTTATATTTATAGCCTTTTGCATACCCAATCCCTTTTTAGTTGGTTTTAGACTTCAATTTTATGGGAAATAGATTTTTCCCCCAACCATAATTGAACTTGGTTTTTGGAGTGGGTGTTAGCGTTGGATTTTCGAACAAATTGATACTTCCATGACTAGCCCCATTTAAATTAGTATTATCCTTATATTTATAGCCTTTTTCATTTCCAATTCCTTTTAGTTGGTTTTATACTTCAATTTTATGGGAAATAGACTTTTCCCCCAAGCATGATTGAACTTGGTTTTTGGAGTGGGTGTTAGCCTTGGATTTTCGGACAAATTGATCCTCCCTCGACTAGCCCCATTTAAATGAGTATTATCCTTATATTTATAGCATTTTTCATATCCAATCCCTTTTTAGTTGGTTTTAGACTTCAATTTTATGGGAAATAGACTTTTCCCCCAAGCATGATTGAACTTGGTTTTTGGAGTGGGTGTTAGCCTTGGATTTTCGGACAAATTGATCGTGACACAACTAGCCCCATTTAAATGCGTATTATGCTTATATTTCTAACCTTTTTTATATCCAAGCCCTTTTTAGTTGGTTTTAGACTTCAATTTTATGGGAAATAGACTTTCCCCCCAAGCATGATTGAACTTGGTTTTTGGAGTGGGTGTTAGCCTTGGATTTTCGGACAAATTGATCCTCCCTCGACTAGCCCCATTTAAATGAGTATTATCCTTATATTTATAGCCTTTTTCATTTCCACTTCGCTTTTAGTTGGTTTTATACTTTAATTTTATGGGAAATAGACTTTTCCCCAAGCATGATTCAACTTGGTTTTTGGAGTGGTTGTTAGCGTTGGATTTTCGGACAAATACATCCTTCCATGACTAGCCCAATTTAAATGAGTATTATCCTTATATTTATAGCCTTTTTCATTTCCAATTCCTTTTTATTTGGTTTTATACTTCAATTTTATGGGAAATAGACTTTTCCCCCAAGAATGATTCAACTTGGTTTTTGGAGTGGGTGTTAGCCTTGGAATTTCGGACAATTTGATCGTGACACAACTAGCCCCATTTAAATGAGTATTATCCTTATATTTATAGCCTTTTTCATATCCAATCCCTTTTTAGTTGGTTTTAGACTTCAATTTTATGGGAAATAGATTTTCCCCCCAAGCATGATTGAACTTGGTTTTTGGAGTGGGTGTTAGCCTTGGATTTTCGGACAAATTGATCCCGACACGACTAGCCCTATTTAAATTAGTATTATCCTTATATTTTTAATATTTTTCATATCCAAGACCTTTTAGTTGGTTTTATACTTCAATTTTACGGAAATAGACTTTTCCCCAAGCATGATTAAACTTGGTTTTGGAGTGGGTGTTAGCCTTGGATTTTCGGACAAATTGATCCTTCCATGACTAGCCCCATTTAAATTAGTATTATCCTTATATTTATAGCCATTTTCATTTCCAATTCCTTTTTAGTTGGTTTCATACTTCAATATCACGGCAAAAGACTTTTCCCCAAGCATGATTGAACTTGGTTTTGGAGTGGGTGTTAGCCTTGGATTTTCGGACAAATTCATCCTTCCATGACTAGCCCCATTTAAATTAGTATTATCCTTATATTTATAGCCATTTTCATTTCCAATTCCTTTTAGTTGGTTTCATACTTCAATATCACGGCAAAAGACTTTTCCCCAAGCATGATTGAACTTGGTTTTTGAGTGGGTGTTAGCCGTGGATTTTCGGACAAATTGATCCTTCCATGACTAGCCCCATTTAAATGCGTATTATGCTTATATTTCTAATTTTTTTTATATCCAAGATCTTTTATTTGGTTTTAGACTTCAATTTTATGGGAAATAGACTTTTCCCCCAAGCATGATTCACCTTGGTTTTTGGAGAGGGTGTTAGCCTTGGATTTTCGGACAAATTGATCCTCCCTCGACTAGCCCCATTTAAATGAGTATTATCCTTATATTTATAGCGTTTTTCATATCCAATCCATTTTTAGTTGGTTTTAGACTTCAATTTTATGGGAAATAGACTTTTCCCCCAAGAATGATTCAACTTGGTTTTTGGAGTGGGTGTTAGCCTTGGAATTTCGGACAATTTGATCGTGACACAACTAGCCCCATTTAAATGCGTATTATGCTTATATTTCTAACCTTTTTCATATCCAAGACCTTTTAGTTGGTTTTATACTTCAATTTTACGGAAATAGACTTTTCCCCAAGCATGATTCAACTTGGTTTTTGGAGTGGGTGTTAGACTTGGATTTTCGGACAAATTCATCCTTCCATGACTAGCCCCATTTAAAGGAGTATTATCCTTATATTTATAGCCTTTTTCATTTCCAATTCCTTTTAGTTGGTTTCATACTTCAATATCACGGCAAAAGACTTTTCCCCAAGCATGATTGCACTTGGTTTTTGGAGTGGTCGTTAGCCTTGGATTTTCGGACAAATTCAGACCTTCCATGACTATCCCAATTTAAATGATTATTATCCTTATATTTATAGACTTTTTCATTTCCAATTCCTTTTAGTTGGTTTTATACTTCAATTTTATGAGAAATAGACTTTTCCCCAAGCATGATTCAACTTGGTTTTTGAGTGGGTGTTATCCGTGGATTTTCGGACAAATTGATCCTGACACGACTAGCCCCATTTAAATGAGTATTATGCTTATATTTCTAATTTTTTTTATATCCAAGCCCTTTTTAGTTGGTTTTATACTTCAATTTTATGGGAAATAGACTTTTCCCCCAAGCATGATTCAACTTGGTTTTTGGAGTGGGTGTTAGCCTTGGATTTTCGAACAAATTGATCCTTCCATGACTAGCCCCATTTAAATGAGTATTATCCTTATATTTATAGCCTTTTTCATTTCCAATTCCTTTTAGTTGGTTTCATACTTCAATTTCACTTGCAAATAGACTTTTCCCCAACCATGATTGAATTTGGTTTTAGGAGGGGGTGTTAGACTTATATTTTCGGACAATTTGATCCCTAGCCCCATTTAAATGAGTATTATCCTTATATTTATAGCTTTTTTCATATCCAATCCCTTTTTAGTTGGTTTTAGACTTCAATTTTATGGGAAATAGACTTTCCCCCCAAGCATGATTCACCTTGGTTTTTGGAGAGGGTGTTAGCCTTGGATTTTCGGACAAATTGATCCTCCCTCGACTAGCCCCATTTAAATGAGTATTATCCTTATATTTATAGCGTTTTTAATATACAAGACCTTTGTATTAGGTTTTATACTTCAATTTTATGGGAAATAGACTTTTCCCCAAGCATGATTGAACTTGGTTTTTGAGTGCGTGTTCGCTGTGGATTTTCGGACATTTTGATCGTGACACAACTAGCCCCATTTAAATGCGTATTATGCTTATATTTCTAATTTTTTTTATATCCAAGCCCTTTTTAGTTGGTTTTAGACTTCAATTTTATGGGAAATAGACTTTCCCCCCAAGCATGATTGAACTTGGTTTTTGGAGTGGGTGTTAGCCTTGGATTTTCGGACAAATTGATCCTCCCTCGACTAGCCCCATTTAAATGAGTATTATCCTTATATTTATAACCTTTTTCATATCCAATCCCTTTTTAGTTGGTTTTATCCTTCAATATCACGGCAAAAGACTTTTCCCCAAGCATGATTGAACTTGGTTTTTGAGTGGGTGTTAGCCTTGGATTTTCGAACAAATTGAACCTTCCAAGACTAGCCCCATTTAAATGAGTATTATCCTTATATTTATAGCGTTTTTCATATCCAATCCATTTTTAGTTGGTTTTAGACTTCAATTTTATGGGAAATAGACTTTCCCCCCAAGCATGATTGAACTTGGTTTTTGGAGTGGGTGTTAGCCTTGGATTTTCGGACAAATTGATCCTCCCTCGACTAGCCCCATTTAAATGAGTATTATCCTTATATTTATAGCTTTTTTCATATCCAAGCCCTTTTTAGTTGGTTTTATACTTCAATTTTATGGGAAATAGACTTTTCCCCCAAGCATGATTGCACTTGGTTTTTGGAGTGTGTGTTAGCCTTGGATTTTCGGACAAATTGATCCTCCCTCGACTAGCCCCATTTAAATGAGTATTATCCTTATATTTATAGCTTTTTTCATATCCAATCCCTTTTTAGTTGGTTTTAGACTTCAATATCACGGCAAAAGACTTTTCCCCAAGCATGATTGCACTTGGTTTTGGAGTGGTCATTAGCCTTGGATTTTCGAACAAATTGATCCTTCCATGACTATCCCAATTTAAATGATAATTATCCTTATATTTATAGCCTTTTTCATTTCCAATTCCTTTTAGTTGGTTTTAGACTTCAATTTTATGGGAAATAGACTTTTCCCCCAAGCATGATTCAACTTGGTTTTTGGAGTGGGTGTTAGCCTTGGAATTTCGGACAATTTGATCGTGACACAACTAGCCCCATTTAAATGCGTATTATGCTTATATTTCTAATTTTTTTTATATCCAAGCCCTTTTTAGTTGGTTTTAGACTTCAATTTTATGGGAAATAGACTTTCCCCCCAAGCATGATTGAACTTGGTTTTTGGAGTGGGTGTTAGCCTTGGATTTTCGGACAAATTGATCCTCCCTCGACTAGCCCCATTTAAATGAGTATTATCCTTATATTTATAGCCTTTTTCATATCCAAGCCCTTTTTAGTGGGTTTCATACATCAATATCACGGCAAAAGACTTTTCCCCAAGCATGATTGAACTTGGTTTTGGAGTGGGTGTTAGACTTGGATTTTCGGACAAATTCATCCTTCCATGACAAGCCCAATTTAAATGAGTATTATCCTTATATTTATAGCCTTTTTCATTACCAGTTCCTTTTTAGTTGGTTTTTTTCTTCAATTTTATGGGAAATAGACTTTTCCCACAAGCATGATTGCACTTGGTTTTTGAGTGGGTGTTAGCCTTGGATTTTCGGACAAATTGATACTCCCTCGACTAGCCCCATTTAAATTCGTATTATCCTTATATTTATAGCCTTTTTCATATCCAATCCCTTTTTAGTTGGTTTTAGACTTCAATTTTATGGGAAATAGACTTTTCCCCCAAGCATGATTCAACTTGGTTTTTGGAGTGGGTGTTAGCCTTGGATTTTCGGACAAATTGATCCTCCCTCGACTAGCCCCATTTAAATGAGTATTATCCTTATATTTATAGCCTTTTTCATATCCAATCCCTTTTTAGTTGGTTTTAGACTTCAATTTTATGGGAAATAGACTTTTCCCCCAAGCATGATTGAACTTCGTTTTTGGAGTGGGTGTTAGCCTTGGATTTTCGGACAAATTGATCCGGACACAACTAGCCCCATTTAAATGCGTATTATTCTTATATTTCTAACTTTTTTCATATCCAAGCCCTTTTTAGTTGGTTTTATACTTCAATTTTATGGGAAATAGACATTTCCCCCAAGCAGGATTCACCTTGGTTTTTGGAGTGGGTGTTAGCCTTGGATTTTCGGACCTATTCATCCTTCCATGACTATCCCCATTTAAATGAGTATTATCCTTATATTTATAGCCTTTTTCATTTATAATTCCTTTTTAGTTGGTTTTATACTTCAATTTTATGGGAAATAGACATTTCCCCCAAGCAGGATTCACCTTGGTTTTTGGAGTGGGTGTTAGCCTTGGATTTTCGGACAATTTGATCCTGACACAACTAGCCCCATTTAAATGCATATTATTCTTATATTTCTAACCTTTTTCATATCCAAGCCCTTTTTATTTGGTTTTATACTTCAATTTTATGGGAAATAGACTTTTCCCCCAAGAATGATTCAACTTGGTTTTTGGAGTGAGTGTTAACCTTGGATTTTCGAACAAATTGATCCTCCCTCGACTAGACCCATTTAAATGAGTATTATCCTTATATTTATAGCCTTTTTCATTTCCAATCCCTTTTTCGTTGGTTTTATACTTCAATTTTATGGGAAATAGACTTTTCCCCCAAGCATGATTGAACTTGGTTTTTGGAGTGGGTGTTAGCCTTGGAATTTCGGACAATTTGATCGTGACACAACTAGCCCCATTTAAATGCGTATTATGCTTATATTTCTAATTTTTTTTTATATCCAAGCCCTTTTTAGTTGGTTTTAGAGTTCAATTTTATGGGAAATAGACTTTCCCCCCAAGCATGATTGAACTTGGTTTTTGGAGTGGGTGTTAGCCTTGGATTTTCGGACAAATTGATCCGTCCATGACTAGCCCCATTTAAATGAGTATTATCCTTCTATATATAGCCTTTTTCATTTCCAATTCCTTTTAGTTGGTTTCATACTTCAATTTCACGACAAATAGACTTTTCCCCAAGCATGATTGAACTTGGTTTTTGGAGTGGGTGTTAGCCTTGGATTTTCGGACAAATTGATCCGTCCAAGACTAGCCCCATTTCAATGACTATTATCCTTATATTTATAGCCTTTTTCATTTCCAATCCCTTTTTAGTTGGTTTCATACTTCAATTTCACCATAAATAGACTTTTCCCCCAAGCATGATTCAACTTGGTTTTTGGAGTGGGTGTTAGCCTTGGATTTTCGGACAAATTGATCCTTCCATGACTAGCCCCATTTAAATGAGTATTATCCTTATATTTATAGCCTTTTTCATATCCAATCCCTTTTTAGTTTGTTTTATACTTCAATTTTATGGGAAATAGACTTTTCCCCTAAGCATGATTCACCTTGGTTTTTGGAGTGGGTGTTAGCCTTGGATTTTCGGACAAATTGATCCTGACACGACTAGCTCCATTTAAATGAGTATTATCCCTATATTTATAGCCTTTTTCATTTCCAATCCCTTTTTCGTTGGTTTTATACTTCAATTTTATGGGAAATAGACTTTTCCCCCAAGCATGATTCAACTTGGTTTTTGGAGTGGGTGTTAGCCTTGGATTTTCGGACAAATTGATCCCGATCACGACTAGCCCCATTTAAACTCGTATTATTCTTATATTTCTAACCTTTTTCATATCCAATCCATTTTGAGTTGGTTTTGTACTTCATTTTTATGGGAAATATATATTCCCCCAAGCATGATTGAACTTGGTTTTTGGAGTGGGTGTTAGCCTTGGATTTTCGGACAAATTGATACTCCCTCGACTAGCCCCATTTAAATGAGTATTATCTTTATATTTATAGCTTTTTTCATATCCAATCCCTTTTTAGTTGGATTTATACTTCAATTTTATGGGAAATAGACTTCTCCCCCAAGCATGATGCACCTAGGTTTTTGGAGTGGGTGTTAGCCTTGGAATTTCGGACAATTTGATCGTGACACAACTAGCCCCATTTAAACTCGTATTATTCTTATATTTCTAACCTTTTTCATATCCAATCCCTTTTTAGTTGGTTATATCCTTCAAGTTTATGGGACATAGACTTTTCCCACAAGCATGATTGAACTTGGTTTTTGGAGAGGGTGTTAGCCTTGGATTTTCGGCCATATTGATCTTGCCTCGACTAGCCCCATTTAAATGAGTATTATCCTTATATATATAGCTATTTTCATATCCAATTCCTTTTAGTTGGTTTCATACTTCAATTTCACGACAAATAGACTTTTCCCCAAGCATGATTGAACTTGGTTTTTCGGGTGGGTGTTAGACTTGGATTTTCGGACAAATTCATCCTTCCATGACTAGCCCCATTTAAATGACTATTATCCTTATATTTATAGCTTTTTTCATTTCCAATCCCTTTTAGTTGGTTTCATACTTCAATTTCACCATAAATAGACTTTCCCCCCAAGCATGATTCAACTTGGTTTTTGGAGTGGGTGTTAGCCTTGGATTTTCGGACAAATTGATCCTCCCTCGACTAGCCCCATTTAAATGAGTATTATCCTTATATTTATAGCTTTTTTCATATCCAATCCCTTTTTAGTTGGTTTTAGACTTCAATTTTATGGGAAATAGACTTTTCCCCCAAGCATGATTGAACTTGGTTTTAGACTTCAATTTTATGGGAAATAGACTTTTCCCCCAAGCATGATTGAACTTGGTTTTTGGAGAGCGTGTGAGCCTTGGATTTCGGACAAATTGATCTTGCCTCGACTAGCCCCATTTAAATGAGTATTATCCTTATATTTATAGCCTTTTTCATATCCAATCCTTTTTTAGTTGGTTTTATACTTCAATTTTATGGGAAATACACTTCTTCCCCAAGCATGAGGCACCTAGGTTTTTGGAGTGGGTGTTAGCCTTGGAATTTCGGACAATTTGATCGTGACACAACTAGCCCCATTTAAATGCGTATTATGCTTATATTTCTAACCTTTTTCATATCCAAGCCCTTTTTATTTGGTTTTAGACTTCAATTTTATGGGAAATAGACTTTTCCCCCAAGCATGATTCACCTTGGTTTTTGGAGAGGGTGTTAGCCTTGGATTTTCGGACAAATTGATCCTCCCTCGACTAGCCCCATTTAAATGAGTATTATCCTTATATTTATAGCCTTTTTGATTTCCAATTCCTTTTTAGTTGGTTTCATACTTCAATTTCACGGCAAATAGACTTTTCCCCAAGCATGATTGAACTTGGTTTTTGGAGTGGGTGTTAGCCTTGGATTTTCGGACAAATTGATCCTCCCTCGACTAGCCCCATTTAAATGAGTATTATCCTTATATTTATAACCTTTTTCATATCCAATCCCTTTTTCGTTGGTTTTATCCTTCAATTTTATGGGAAATAGACTTTTCCCCCAAGCATGATTCAACTTGGTTTTTGGAGTGGGTGTTAGCCTTGGATTTTCGGACAAATTGATCCTGACACGACTAGCTCCATTTAAATGAGTATTATCCTTATATTTCTAATATTTTTCATATCCAAGACCTTTTTAGTTGGTTTTATACTTCAATTTTATGGGAAATAGACTTTTCCCCAAACACGATTCAAGTTGGTTTTTAAGTGCGTGTTAGCAGTGGATTTTCGGCCAAATTGATCCTGACACGACTAGCCCCATTTAAATGAGTACTATCCTTATATTTCTAATATTTTTCATATCCAAGACCTTTTAGTTGGTTTTATACTTCAATTTTATGGGAAATAGACTTTTCCCCAAGCATGATTGAACTTGGTTTTTGGAGTGGGTGTTAGACTTGGATTTTCGGACCGATCCATCCTTCCATGACTAGCCCCATTTAAATGAGTATTATCCTTATATTTATAGCCTTTTTCATTTCCAATTCCTTTTAGTTGGTTTTGTACTTCAATTTCACGGCAAAGAAACTTTTCCCCAAGCATGATTCAACTTGGTTTTTGAGTGCGTGTTAGCCGTGGATTTTCGGACAAATTGATCATGACACGACTAGCCCCATTTAAATGAGTACTATCCTTATATTTCTAATATTTTTCATATCCAAGACCTTTTAGTTGGTTTTATACTTCAATTTTATGGGAAATAGACTTTTCCCTAAGCATGATTGAACTTGTTTTTGGAGTGGGTGTTAGACTTGGATTTTCGGACCGATCCATCCTTCCATGACTAGCCCCATTTAAATGAGTATTATCCTTATATTTTTAGACTTTTTCATTTCCAATTCCTTTTAGTTGGTTTTGTACTTCAATTTCACGGCAAAGAAACGTTTCCCCAAGCATGATTCAATTGGTTTTTGAGTGCGTGTTAGCCAGTGCATTTTCGGACAAATTGATCCCGATCACGACTAGCCCCATTTAAATGAGTAGTATCCTTATATTTCTAATATTTTTCATATCCAAGACCTTTTTAGTTGGTTTTATACTTCAATTTTATGGGAAATAGACTTTTCCCCAAGCACGATTCAACTTGGTTTTTTGAGTGGGTGTTAGCCGTGGATTTTTGGACAAATTGATCCTGACACGACTAGCCCCATTTAAATGAGTATTATCCTTATATTTCTAACCTTTTTCATATCTAAGACCTTTTTAGTTGGTTTTATACTTTAATTTTATGGGAAATAGACTTTTCCTCCAAGCATGATTGAACTTGGTTTTTGAGTGCGTAATAGCCGTGGATTTTCGGACAAATTGATCCTGACACGACTAGCCCCATTTAAATGAGTATTATCCTTCTATATATAGCCTTTTTCATTTCCAATTCCTTTTAGTTGGTTTCATACTTCAATTTCACGACAAATAGACTTTTCCCCAAGCATGATTGAACTTGGTTTTTGGAGTGGGTGTTAGACTTGGATTTTCGGGCAAATTCATCCTTCCATGACTAGCCCCATTTAAATGACTATTATCCTTATATTTATAGCTTTTTTCATTTCCAATTCCTTTTAGTTGGTTTCATACTTCAATTTCACCGCAAATAGACTTTTCCCCCAAGCATGATTCAACTTGGTTTTTGGAGTGGGTGTTAGCCTTGGATTTTCGGACAAATTGATCCTTCCATGACTAGCCCCATTTAAATGAGTATTATCCTTATATTTATAGCCTTTTTCATTTCCAATCCCTTTTTAGTTGGTTTTATACTTCAATTTTATGGGAAATAGACTTTTCCCCCAAGCATTATTCAACTTGATTTTTAGAGTGGGTGTTAGCCTTGGATTTTCGGACAAATTGATCCTCCCTCGACTAGCCCCATTTAAATGAGTATTATCCTTATATTTATAGCATTTTTCATATCCAATCCCTTTTTAGTTGGTTTTAGACTTCAATTTTATGGGAAATAGACTTTTCCCCCAAGCATGATTCAACTTGGTTTTTGGAGTGGGTGTTAGCCTTGGATTTTCGGACAAATTGATCCTGACACGACTAGCCCCATTTAAATGAGTATTATCCTTATATTTCTAACGTTTTTCATATCCAAGCCCTTTTTAGTTGGTTTTATAATTCAATTTTATGGGAAATAGACTTTTCCCCAAGAATGATTCAACTTGGTTTTTGGAGTGGGTGTTAGCCTTGGATTTTCGGACAAATTGATCCTCCCTCGACTAGCCCCATTTAAATGAGTATTATCCTTATATTTATAGCCTTTTTCATATCCAATCCCTTTTTAGTTGGTTTTAGACTTCAATTTTATGGGAAATAGACTTTCCCCCAAGCATGATTCACCTTGGTTTTTGGAGTGGGTGTTAGCCTTGGATTTTCGGACAATTTGATCCGGACACAACTAGCCCCATTTAAATGCGTATTATTCTTATATTTCTAACTTTTTTTATATCCAAGCCCTTTTTAGTTGGTTTTATACTTCAATTTTATGGGAAATAGACTTTTCCCCCAAGCATGATTCAACTTGGTTTTTGGAGTGGGTGTTAGCCTTGGATTTTCGGACAAATTGATCCTTCCATGACTAGCCCCATTTAAATGAGTATTATCCTTATATTTATAGCCTTTTTCATATCCAATTCCTTTTTAGTTGGTTTCATACTTCAATTTAACGACAAATAGACTTTTCCCCAAGCATGATTGAACTTGGTTTTTGGAGTGGGTGTTAGCCTTGGATTTTCGGACAAATTGATCCGTCCTCGACTAGCCCCATTTAAATGACTATTATCCTTATATTTATAGCTTTTTTCATATCCAATCCCTTTTTAGTTGGTTTTAGACTTCAATTTCACCATAAATAGACTTTTCCCCCAAGCATGATTCAACTTGGTTTTTGGAGTGGGTGTTAGCCTTGGATTTTCGGACAAATTGATCCTCCCTCGACTAGCCCCATTTAAATGAGTATTATCCTTATATTTATAGCTTTTTTCATATCCAATCCCTTTTTAGTTGGTTTTAGACTTCAATTTTATGGGAAATAGACTTTCCCCCCAAGCATGATTGAACTTGGTTTTATACTTCAATTTTATGGGAAATAGACTTTTCCCCAAGCATGATTGAACTTGGTTTTTGAGTGGGTGTTAGCCGTGGATTTTCGGACCGATTCATCCTTCCATGACTAGCCCCATTTAAATGAGTATAATCCTTATATTTATAGCCTTTTTCATATCCAATCCCTTTTTAGTTGGTTTTAGACTTCAATTTTATGGGAAATAGACTTTCCCCCCAAGAATGATTCAACTTGGTTTTTGGAGTGGGTGTTAGCCTTGGAATTTCGGACAATTTGATCGTGACACAACTAGCCCCATTTAAATGCGTATTATGCTTATATTTCTAACCTTTTTTATATCCAAGCCCTTTTTATTTGGTTTTATACTTCAATTTTATGGGAAATAGACTTTTCCCCAAGAATGATTCAACTTGGTTTTTGGAGTGGGTGTTAGCCTTGGATTTTCGGACAAATTGATCCTCCCTCGACTAGCCCCATTTAAATGAGTATTATCCTTATATTTATAGCCTTTTGATTTCCAATTCCTTTTAGTTGGTTTCATACTTCAATTTCACGGCAAATAGACTTTCCCCCCAAGCATGATTGAACTTGGTTTTTGGAGTGGGTGTTAGCCTTGGATTTTCGGACAAATTGATCCTCCCTCGACTAGCCCCATTTAAATGAGTATTATCCTTATATTTATAACCTTTTTCATATCCAATCCCTTTTTAGTTGGTTTTAGACTTCAATTTTATGGGAAATAGACTTTTCCCCCAAGCATGATTCAACTTGGTTTTTGGAGTGGGTGTTAGCCTTGGATTTTCGGACAAATTGATCCTTCCATGACTAGCCCCATTTAAATGAGTATTATCCTTATATTTCTAATATTTTTCATATCCAAGACCTTTTAGTTGGTTTTATACTTCAATTTTATGGGAAATAGACTTTTCCCCAAACACGATTCAAGTTGGTTTTTAAGTGCGTGTTAGCCAGTGGATTTTCAGCCAAATTGATCCCGACACGACTAGCCCCATTTAAATGAGTACTATCCTTATATTTCTAATATTTTTCATATCCAAGACCTTTTAGTTGGTTTTATACTTCAATTTTATGGGAAATAGACTTTTCCCCAAGCATGATTGAACTTGGTTTTTGGAGTGGGTGTTAGACTTGGATTTTCGGACCGATCCATCCTTCCATGACTAGCCCCATTTAAATGAGTATTATCCTTATATTTTTAGCCTTTTTCATTTCCAATTCCTTTTTAGTTGGTTTTGTACTTCAATTTCACGGCAAAGAAACGTTTCCCCAAGCATGATTCAACTTGGTTTTTGAGTGCGTGTTAGCCGTGCATTTTCGGACAAATTGATCCCGACTACGACTAGCCCCATTTAAATGAGTAGTATCCTTATATTTCTAATATTTTTCATATCCAAGACCTTTTTAGTTGGTTTTATACTTCAATTTTATGGGAAATAGACTTTTCCCCAAGCACGATTCAAGTTGGTTTTTGAGTGCGTGTTAGCCAGTGGATTTTCGACCAAATTGATCTCGACACGACTAGCCCCATTTAAATGAGTACTATCCTTATATTTATAATATTTTTCATATCCAAGACCTTTTAGTTGGTTTTATACTTCAATTTTATGGGAAATAGACTTTTCCCCAAGCACGATTCAAGTTGGTTTTTGAGTGCGTAATAGCCGTGGATTTTCGGACAAATTGATCCCGACACGACTAGCCCCATTTAAATGAGTACTATCCTTATATTTCTAATATTTTTCATATCCAAGACCTTTTTAGTTGGTTTTAGACTTCAATTTTATGGGAAATAGACTTTTCCCCAAGCATGATTGAACTTGGTTTTTGGAGTGGGTGTTAGCAGTGGATTTTCGGACAAATTGATCCTTTCCTGACTAGCCCCATTTAAATGAGTATTATCCTTATATTTATAGCATTTTTAATTTCCAATTCCTTTTTAGTTGGTTTTATACTTCAATTTCACGGCAAAGAAACTTTTCCCCAAGCATGATTCAACTTGGTTTTTGAGTGCGTGTTAGCAGTGCATTTTCGGACAAATTGATCCCGACACGACTAGCTCCATTTAAATGAGTAGTATCCTTATATTTCTAATATTTTTCATATCCAAGACCTTTTAGTTGGTTTTATACTTCAATTTTATGGGAAATAGACTTTTTCCCCAAGCACGATTCAAGTTGGTTTTTGAGTGCGTGTTAGCCGTGGATTTTCGGACAAATTGATCCGGATCACGACTATCCCCATTTAAATGAGTACTATCCTTATATTTCTAATATTTTTCATATCCAAGACCTTTTTAGTTGGTTTTATACTTCAATTTTATGGGAAATAGACTTTTCCCCAAGCATGTTTGAACTTGGTTTTTGAGTGGGTGTTAGCAGTGGATTTTCAGACAAATTGATACTTGATGAGACTAGCCCAATTTAAATGAGTATTATCCTTATATTTCTAACCTTTTTCATATCCCAGACCTTTTAGTTGGTTTTATACTTCAATTTTATGGGAAATAGACTTTTCCTCCAAGTATGATTGAACTTGGTTTTTGAGTGGGTGTTAGCCAGTGGATTTTCGGACAAATTGATCCCGACACGAATAGCCCTATTTAAATTAGTATTATCCTTATATTTCTAATATTTTTCTTATCCAAGACCTTTTTAGTTGGTTTTATACTTCAATTTTATGGGAAATAGACTTCTTCCCCAAGCATGATTGAACTTGTGTGTTGGAGTGTGTGTTAGCCTTTGATTTTCGGACAAATTGATCCTCCCTCGACTAGCCCCATTTAAATGAGTATTATCCTTATATTTATAGCCTTTTTCATATCCAATCCCTTTTTAGTTGGTTTTAGACTTCAATTTTATGGGAAATAGACTTTTCCTCCAAGCATGATTGAACTTGGTTTTTGGAGTGGGTGTTAGCCTTGGATTGTCGGACAAATTGATCCTCCCTCGACTAGCCCCATTTAAATGAGTATTATCCTTATATTTATAGCCTTTTTCATATCCAATCCCTTTTTAGTTGGTTTTAGACTTCAATTTTATGGGAAATAGATTTTCCCCCAAACATGATTGAACTTGGTTTTTGGAGTGGGTGTTAGCCTTGGATTTTCGGACAAATTGATCCTCCCTCGACTAGCCCCATTTAAATGAGTATTATCCTTATATTTATAGCCTTTTTCATATCCAATCCCTTTTTAGTTTGTTTTAGACTTCAATTTTATGGGAAATAGACTTTCCCTCCAAGCATGATTGAACTTGGTTTTTGGAGTGGGTGTTAGCCTTGGATTTTCGGACAATTTGATCCTGACACAACTAGCCCCATTTAAATGCGTATTATTCTTATATTTCTATCCTTTTTCATATCCAAGCCCTTTTTATTTGGTTTTATACTTCAATTTTATGGGAAATAGACTTTTCCCCCAAGAATGATTCAACTTGGTTTTTGGATTGGGTGTTACCCTTGGATTTTCGGACCGATCCATCCTTCCATGACTAGCCCCATTTAAATGAGTATTATCCTTATATTTTTAGCCTTTTTCATTTCCAATTCCTTTTTAGTTGGTTTTGTACTTCAATTTCACGGCAAAGAAACGTTTCCCCAAGCATGATTCAACTTGGTTTTTGAGTGCGTGTTAGCCGTGCATTTTCGGACAAATTGATCCCGACACGACTAGCCCCATTTAAATGAGTACTATCCTTATATTTCTAATATTTTTCATATCCAAGACCTTTTTAGTTTGTTTTATTCTTAAATTTTATTGGAAATAGACTTTTCCCCCAAGCATGATTGCACTTGGTTTTTGGAGAGGGTGTTAGACTTGGATTTTCGGACCGATCCATCCTTCCATGACTAGCCCCATTTAAATGAGTATTATCCTTATATTTATAGCCTTTTTCATTTCCAATTCCTTTTAGTTGGTTTTATACTTCAATTTCACGGCAAAGAAACTTTTCCCCAAGCATGATTCAAGTTGGTTTTTGAGTGCGTGTTAGCCGTGGATTTTCGGACAAATTGATCCCGACACGACTAGCCCAATTTAAATGAGTACTATCCTTATATTTCTAATATTTTTCATATCCAAGACCTTTTAGTTGGTTTGAGACTTCAATTTTATGGGAAATAGACTATTCCCCAATCATGATTGAACGTGGTTTTTGGAGAGGGTGTTAGCCTTGGATTTTCGGACCGATCCATCCTTCCATGACTAGCCCCATTTAAATGAGTATTATCCTTATATTTATAGCCTTTTTCATTTCCAATTCGTTTTCAGTTGGTTTTATACTTCAATTTCACGACAAAGAAACTTTTCCCCAAGCATGATTCAACTTGGTTTTTGAGTGCGTGTTAGCCGTGCATTTTCGGACAATTTGATCGTGACACAACTACCCCCATTTAAATGAGTAGTATCCTTATATTTCTAATATTTTTCATATCCAAGACCTTTTAGTTGGTTTTATACTTCAATTTTATGGGAAATAGACTTTTCCCCAAGCACGATTCAAGTTGGTTTTTGTAGTGGGTGTTAGCCTTGGAATTTCGGACAATTTGATCGTGACACAACTAGCCCCATTTAAATGCGTATTATGCTTATATTTCTAATTTTTTTTATATCCAAGCCCTTTTTAGTTGGTTTTAGACTTCAATTTTATGGGAAATAGACTATCCCCCCAAGCAAGATTGAACTTGGTTTTTGGAGTGGGTGTTAGCCTTGGATTTTCGGACCGATCCATCCTTCCATGACTAGCCCCATTTAAATGAGTATTATCCTTATATTTATAGCCTTTTTCATTTCCAATTCCTTTTTAGTTGGTTTTATACTTCAATTTCACGGCAAAGAAACTTTTCCCCAAGCATGATTCAACTTGGTTTTTGAGTGCGTGTTAGCCGTGCATTTTCGGAAAAATTGATCCTGACACGACTAGCCCCATTTAAATGAGTACTATCCTTATATTTCTAATATTTTTCATATCCAAGACCTTTTAGTTGGTTTTATACTTCAATTTTATGGGAAATAGACTTTTCCCCAAGCACGATTCAAGTTGGTTTTGGAGTGGGTGTTAGCCTTGGATTTTCGGACAATTTGATCCGGACACAACTAGCCCCATTTAAATGCGTATTATTCTTATATTTCTAACTTTTTTTATATCCAAGCCCTTTTTAGTTGGTTTTAGACTTCAATTTTATGGGAAATAGACTTTTCCCCCAAGCATGATTGCACTTGGTTTTTGGAGTGTGTGTTAGCCTTGGATTTTCGGACCGATCCATCCTTCCATGACTAGCCCCATTTAAATGAGTATTATCCGTATATTTATAGCCTTTTTCATTTCCAATTCCTTTTAGTTGGTTTTATACTTCAATTTCACGGCAAAGAAACTTTTCCCCCAAGAATGATTCAACTTGGTTTTTGGAGTGGGTGTTAGCCTTGGAATTTCGGACAATTTGATCGTGACACGACTAGCCCCATTTAAATGAGTATTATCCTTATATTTATAGCCTTTTTCATATCCAATCCCTTTTTAGTTGGTTTTAGACTTCAATTTCACGGCAAAGAAACTTTTCCCCAAGCATGATTCAACTTGGTTTTTGAGTGCGTGTTAGCCTTGCATTTTCGGACAAATTGATCCCGACACGACTAGCCCCATTTAAATGAGTAGTATCCTTATATTTCTAATATTTTTCATATCCAAGACCTTTTAGTTGGTTTTATACTTCAATTTTATGGGAAATAGACTTTTCCCCAAGCACGATTCAAGTTGGTTTTTGAGTGCGTGTTAGCCGTGGATTTTCGGACAAATTGATCCCGACACGACTAGCCCCATTTAAATGAGTACTATCCTTATATTTCTAATATTTTTCATATCCAAGACCTTTTAGTTGGTTTTATACTTCAATTTTATGGGAAATAGACTTTTCCCCAAGCATGTTTGAACTTGGTTTTTGAGTGGGTGTTAGCAGTGGATTTTCGAGACAAATTGATACTCGACGAGACTAGCCCCATTTAAATGCGTATTATGCTTATATTTCTAACCTTTTTCATATCCAAGCCCTTTTTATTTGGTTTTATACTTCAATATTATGGGAAATAGACTTTTCCCCAAGTATGATTGAACTTGGTTTTTGAGTGGGTGTTAGCCGTAGATTTTCGGACAAATTGATCCCGACACGAATAGCCCTATTTAAATGCGTATTATGCTTATATTTCTAACCTTTTTCATATCCAAGCCCTTTTTATTTGGTTTTATACTTCAATTTTATGGGAAATAGACTTTTCCCCCAAGAATGATTCAACTTGGTTTTTGGAGTGGGTGTTAGCCTTGGATTTTCGGACAAATTGATCCTTCGTCGACAAGCCCCATTTAAATGAGTATTATCCTTATATTTATAACCTTTTTCATATCCAATCCCTTTTTAGTTGGTTTTAGACTTCAATTTTATGGGAAATAGACTTTTCCCCCAAGCATGATTGAACTTGGTTTTTGGAGTGGGTGTTAGCCAGTGCATTTTCGGACAAATTGATCCCGACACGACTAGCCCCATTTAAATGAGTAGTATCCTTATATTTCTAATATTTTTCATATCCAAGACCTTGTTAGTTGGTTTTATACTTCAATTTTATGGGAAATAGACTTTTCCCCAAGCACGATTCAAGTTGGTTTTTGAGTGCGTGTTAGCCGTGGATTTTCGGACAAATTGATCCCGACACGACTAGCCCCATTTAAATGAGTACTATCCTTATATTTCTAATATTTTTCATATCCAAGACCTTTTTAGTTGGTTTTATACTTCAATTTTATGGGAAATAGACTTTTCCCCAAGCATGATTGAACTTGGTTTTTGAGGCGTGTTAGCCGTGCATTTTGGGACAAATTGATCCCGACACGACTAGCCCCATTTAAATGAGTAGTATCCTTATATTTCTAATATTTTTCATATCCAAGACCTTTTTAGTTGGTTTTAGACTTCAATTTTATGGGAAATAGACTGTTCCCCAAGCATGATTCAAGTTGGTTTTTGAGTGCGTGTTAGCCAGTGGATTTTCGGACAAATTGATCCTGACACGACTAGCCCCATTTAAATGAGTATTATCCTGATATTTATAGCCTTTTTCATTTCCAATTCCTTTTTAGTTGGTTTTATTCTTCAATTTTATGGAAAATAGACTTTTCCCCCAAGAATGATTCAACTTGGTTGTTGTAGTGGCTGTTAGACTTGGATTTTCGGACAAATTCATCCTTCCATTACTAGCCCCATTTAAATGAGTATTATCCTTATAATTCTAATATTTTTCATATCCAAGACCTTTTAGTTGGTTTTATACTTCAATTCTATGGGAAATAGACTTTTCCCCAAGCATGATTCAACTTGGTTTTTGGAGTGGTTGTTAGCGTTGACTTATCGGACAAATTGATTCTTCCTTGACTAGCCCCATTTAAATTAGTATTATTCTTATATTTATAGCCTTTTTGATTTTCAATTCCTTTTTAGTTGGTTTTAGACTTCAATTTTATGGGAAATAGACTTTTCTCCCAAGCATGATTGAACTTGGTTTTTGGAGTGCGTGTTAGCCTTGGATTTTTGGACAAATTGATCCTACCTCTACTAGCCCCATTTAAATGAGTATTATCCTTATATTTATAGCCTATTTCATATCCTAGCCCTTTTTAGTTGGTTTCATACATCAATATCACGGCAAAAGACTTTTCCCCAAGCATGATTGAACTTGGTTTTTGGAGTGGGTGTTGGCCTTGGATTTTCGGACAAATTCATCCTTCCATGACTAGCCCCATTTAAATGAGTATTATCCTTATATTTATAGCTTTTTTCATATCCAATCCCTTTTTAGTAGGTTTTATACTTCAATTTTATGGGAAATAGACTTTTCCCCAAGCATGATGCACCTAGGTTTTTGGAGTGGGTGTTAGCCTTGGAATTTCGGACAAATTGATCGTGACACAACTAGCCCCATTTAAATGAGTACTATCCTTATATTTCTAATATTTTTCATATCCAAGACCTTTTAGTTGGTATTAGATTTCAATTTTATGGGTAATGGACTCTCCCCCTAGGCATGATTGAACTTGGTTATTGGAGTGGGTGGTAGCATTGGCTTTTCAAACAAATTGATCTTGAAGTGACTAGCCCAATTTAAATGAGTATTACCCTTATATTTCTAACCTTGTTCATATCTAATCCATTTTTAGTTGGTATTAGACTTCAATTTTATTGGAAATAGACTTTTCCCCCAAGCATGATTGAACTTGGTTTTTGGAGTGGGAGTTAGCCTTGGATTTTCGGACAAATTGATCCTACCTCGACTAACCCCATTTAAATGAGTATTATCCTTATATTTATAGCATTTTTCATATCCAAACCCTTTTTAGTTTGTTTTATAATTCAAATTTATGGGAAATAGACTTTTCCCCCAAGCATGATTCAACTTGGTTTTTGTAGTGGGTGTTAGCCGTGGATTTTCGGACAAATTGATGCTGACCCAACTAGCCCCAGTTAAAAGAGTATTATCCTTATATTTCTAATATTTTTCATATCCAATTCCTTTTTAATTGGTTTTATACTTCAATTATATGGGAACTAGACTTTTCCCCCAAGCATGATTCAACTTGGTTTTTGAGTGCGTGTTAGCCGTGCATTTTCGGACAAATTGATCCTGACTACGACTAACCCCATTTAAATGAGTATTATCCTTATAATTCTAATATTTTTCATATCCAAGACCTTTTAGTTGGTTTTATACTTCAATTTTATGGGAAATAGACTTTTCCCCAAGCATGATTGAACTTGGTTTTTGAGTGGGTGTTAGCAGTGGATTTTCGGACAAATTGATCCCGACACGAATAGCCCTATTTAAATTAGTATTATCCTTATATTTCTAATATTTTTCATATCCAAGACCTTTTAGTTGGTTTTATACTTCAATTTTATGGGAAATAGACTTTTCCCCAAGCATGATTCAACTTGGTTTTTGAGTGCGTGTTAGCAGTGCATTTTCGGACAAATTGATCCCGACACGACTCAGCCCCATTTAAATGAGTATTATCCTTATAATTCTAATATTTTTCATATCCAAGACCTTTTAGTTGGTTTTATACTTCAATTTTATGGGAAATAGACTTTTCCCCAAGCATGATTGAACTTGGTTTTTGAGTGGGTGTTAGCCGTGGATTTTCGGACAAATTGATCCCGATCACGTAATAGCCCTATTTAAATTAGTATTATCCTTATATTTCTAATATTTTTCATATCCAAGACCTTTTAGATGGTTTTATACTTCAATTTTATGGGAAATAGACTTTTCCCCAAGCATGATTGAACTTGGTTTTTGAGTGGGTGTTAGCCGTGGATTTTCGGACAAATTGATCCCGACACAACTATCCCCATTTAAATGAGTATTATCCTTATAATTCTAATATTTTTCATATCCAAGACCTTTTTAGTTGGTTTTATACTTCAATTTTATGGGAAATAGACTTTTCCCCAAGCATGATTCAACTTGGTTTTTGAGTGCGTGTTAGCCGTGCATTTTCGGACAAATTGATCCCGACACGACTAGCCCCATTTAAATGAGTATTATCCTTATATTTCTAATATTTTTCATATCCAAGACCTTTTAGTTGGTTTTATACTTCAATTTTATGTTAAATAGACTATTCCCCAAGCATGATTGAACTTGGTTTTTGGAGTGGGTGTTAGACTTGGATTTTCGGACCGATTCATCCTTCCATG
>CM063599.1:13510698-13550791 GCA_032356905.1 Salix exigua
CCACACCGACTAGCCCCATTTAAATTAGTATTATCCTTATATTTATAGCCATTTTCATTTCCAATTCCTTTTAGTTGGTTTTATACTTCAATATCACGGCAAAAGACTTTTCCCCAAAGCATGATTGAACTTGGTTTTTGGAGTGGGTGTTAGACTTGGATTTTCGGACAAATTCATCATTCCATGAGTAGCCCCATTTAAATGAGTATTATCTTTATATTTATATCCTTTTTCATATCCAATCCCTTTTTATTTGGTTTTATACTTCAATTTTATGGGAAATAGACTTTTCCCCCAAGAATGATTCAACTTGGTTTTTGGATTGGGTGTTACCCTTGGATTTTCGAACAAATTGATCCTCACTCGACTAACCCCATTTAAATGAGTATTATCCTTATATTTATAGCCTTTTTCATATCCAATCCCTTTTTAGTTGGTTTTAGACTTCAATTTTATGGGAAATAGAATTTTACTCTAAGCATGATTCAACTTGGATTTTTGAGTGGGTGTTAGCCGTGGATTTTCGGACAAATTGATCCCGATACCTGACTAGCCCCATTTAAATGAGTATTATCCTTATATTTATAGCCATTTTCATTTCCAATTCCTTTTAGTTGGTTTTATACTTCAATTTATGGGAAATAGACTTTTCCCCAAGCATGATTCAACTTGGATTTTTGAGTGGGTGTTAGCCGTGGATTTTCGGACAAATTGATCCTCGACACGACTAGCCCCATTTAAATTAGTATTATCCTTATATTTATAGCCATTTTCATTTCCAATTCCTTTTAGTTGGTTTTAGACTTCAATTTTATGGGAAATAGACTTTTCCTCCAAGCATGATTGAACTTGGTTTTTGGAGTGGGTGTTAGACTTGGATTTTCGGACAAATTCATCCTTCCATGACTAGCCCAATTTAAATGAGTATTACCCTTATATTTATAGCCTTTTTCATTTCCACTTCGCTTTTAGTTGGTTTTATACTTTAATTTTATGGGAAATAGACTTTTCCCCAAGCATGATTCAACTTGGTTTTTTGGAGTGGTTGTTAGTGTTGGATTTTCGGACAAATTCATCCTTCCATGACTAGCCCAATTTAAATGAGTATTACCCTTATATTTATAGCCCTTTTCATTTCCAATTCCTTTTAGTTGTTTTTGTACTTCAATTTTACGGAAATAGACTTTTCCCCAAGCATGATTCAACTTGGTTTTTGAGTGGGTGTTAGCCGTGGATTTTCGGACAAATTGATCCTGACTACTGACTAGCCCCATTTAAATTAGTATTATCCTTATATTTATAGCCATTTTCATTTCCAATTCCTTTTAGTTGGTTTTATACTTCAATATCACGGCAAAAGACTTTTCCCCAAGAATGATTCAACTTGGTTTTTGGAGTGGGTATTAACCTTGGATTTTCGGACAAATTGATCCTCCCTCGACTAGCCCCATTTAAATGAGTATTATCCTTATATTTATAGCCTTTGTCATATCCAATCCCTGTTTAGTTGGTTTTAGACTTCAATATCACGGCAAAAGACTTTCCCCCAAGCATGATTGAACTTGGTTTTTGGAGTGGGTGTTAGTCTTAGATTTTCGGACAAATTGATCCTCCCTCGACTAGCCCCATTTAAATGAGTATTATCCTTATATTTATAGCCTTTTTCATATCCAATCCCTTTTTAGTTGGTTTTAGACTTCAATTTTATGGGAAATAGACTTTTCTCCCAAGCATGATTGAACTTGGATTTTTGAGTGGGTGTTAGCCGTGGATTTTCTGGACAAATTGATCCCGATCACGACTAGCCCCATTTAAATGAGTATTATCCTTATATTTATAGCCATTTTCATTTCCAATTCCTTTTAGTTGGTTTTATACTTCAATATCACGGCAAATAGACTTTTCCCCAAAGCATGATTGAACTTGGTTTTTGGAGTGGGTGTTAGACTTGGATTTTCGGACAAATTCATCATTCCATGACAAGCCCCATTTAAATGAGTATTATCCTTATATTTATAGCCTTTTTCATTTCCAATTCCTTTTAGTTGGTTTTATACTTCAATTTTACGGAAATAGACTTTTCCCCAAGCATGATTCAACTTGGATTTTTGAGTGGGTGTTAGCCGTGGATTTTCGGACAAATTGATCCCGACACTGACTAGCCCCATTTAAATTAGTATTATCCTTATATTTATAGCCATTTTCATTTCCAATTCCTTTTAGTTGGTTTGATACTTCAATATCACGGCAAAAGACTTTTCCCAAAGCATGATTGAACTTGGTTTTTGGAGTGGGTGTTAGACTTGGATTTTCGGACAAATTCATCATTCCATGAGTAGCCCCATTTAAATGAGTATTATCTTTATATTTATAGCCTTTTTCATTTCCAATTCCTTTTAGTTTGTTTTATACTTCAATTTTATGGGAAATAGACTTTTTCCCAAGCATGATTCAACTTGGATTTTTGAGTGGGTGTTAGCCGTGGATTTTCGGACAAATTGATCCCGATCACGACTAGCCCCATTTAAATGAGTATTATCCTTATATTTATAGCCATTTTCATTTCCAATTCCTTTTAGTTGGTTTTATACTTCAATTTTACGGAAATAGACTTTTCCCCAAGCATGATTCAACTTGGTTTTTGGAGTGGGTGTTAGACTTGGATTTTCGGACAAATTCATCCTTCCATGACTAGCCCCATTTAAATGAGTATTATGCTTATATTTATAGCCTTTTTCATTTCCACTTCGTTTTTAGTTGGTTTTATACTTTAATTTTATGGGAAATAGAGTTTTCCCCAAGCATGATTCAACTTGGTTTTTGGAGTGGTTGTTAGCGTTGGATTTTCGGACAAATTCATCCTTCCATGACTAGCCCAATTTAAATGAGTATTATCCTTATATTTATAGCCCTTTTCATTTCCAATTCCTTTTAGTTGGTTTTGTACTTTAATTTTACGGAAATAGACTTTTCCCCCAAGCATGATTCAACTTGGTTTTTAGAGTGGGTGTTAGCCTTGGATTTTCGGACAAATTGATCCTGACACGACTTGCCCCATTTAAATGAGTATTATACATATATTTATAGCCATTTTCATTTCCAATTCCTTTTAGTTGGTTTTATACTTCAATTTTACGGAAATAGACTTTTCCCCAAGCATGATTCAACTTGGTTTTGGAGTGGGTGTTAGACTTGGATTTTCGGACAAATTCATCCTTCCATGACTAGCCCCATTTAAATGAGTATTATCCTTATATTTATAGCCATTTTCATTTCCAATTCCTTTTAGTTGGTTTCATACTTCAATATCACGGCAAAAGACTTTTCCCCAAGCATGATTGAACTTGGATTTTGGAGCTGGTGTTAGCCTTTGATTTTCGGACAAATTCATCCTTCCATGACTTGCCCAATTTAAATGATTATTATCCTTATATTTATAGCCTTTTTCATTTCCAATTCCTTTTAGTTGGTTTTATACTTCAATTTTATGGGAAATAGACTTTCCCAAGCATGATTCAACTTGGATTTTTGAGTGGGTGTTAGCCGTGGATTTTCGGACAAATTGATCCCGATACTACTAGCCCCATTTAAATGAGTAGTATCCTTATATTTCTAATATTTTTCATATCCAAGACCTTCTTAGTTGGTTTTATACTTCAATTTTACGGAAATAGACTTTTCCCCAAGCATGATTGAACTTGGTTTTTGGAGTGGGTGTTAGCCTTGGATTTTCGGACATATTCATCCTTCCATGACTAGCCCAATTTAAATGATTATTATCCTTATATTTATAGCCTTTTTCATTTCCAATTCCTTTTAGTTGGTTTTATACTTCAATTTTATGGGAAATAGACTTTCCCCAAGCATGATTCAACTTGGATTTTTGAGTGGGCGTTAGCAGTGGATTTTCTGGACAAATTGATCCCGACACGACTAGCCCTATTTAAATTAGTATTATCCTTATATTTATAGGCTATTTTCATTTCCAATTCCTTTTAGTTGATTTTATACTTCAATTTTATGGGAAATAGACTTTTACCCCAAGCATGATTGAACTTGGTTTTTGAGTGGGTGTTAGCCGTGGATTTTTGGACAAATTGATCCTTTCATGACTAGCCCCATTTAAATGAGTATTATCCTTATATTTATAGCATTTTTCATTACCAATTCCTTTTAGTTGGTTTTATACTTCAATTTTATGGGAAATAGACTTTTCCCCAAGCATGATTGAACTTGGTTTTTGAGTGCGTGTTAGCCGTGGATTTTCGGACAAATTGATCCCGACACTACTAGCCCCATTTAAATGAGTATTATCCTTATATTTCTAATATTTTTCATATAAAAGACCTTTTTAGTTGGTTTTATACTTCAATTTTATGGGAAATAGACTTTTCCCCAAGCATGATTGAACTTGGTTTTTGAGTGGGTGTTAGCCGTGGATTTTCGGACAAATTGATACCTGACATGACTAACCCAATTTAAATGAGTATTATCCTTATATTTCTAACCTTTTTCATATTCCAGACCTTTTAGTTGATTTTATACTTCAATTTTATGGGAAATAGACTTTTCCCCAAGTATGATTGAACTTGGTTTTTGAGTGGGTGTTAGCGGTGGATTTTCGGACAAATTGATCCCGACACTGAATAGACCTATTTAAATGAGTATTATCCTTATATTTATAGCCTTTTTCATATCCAATCCCTTTTTAGTTGGTTTTAGACTTCAATTTTATGGGAAATAGACTTTTCCCCCAAGAAGGATTCAACTTGGTTTTTGGATTGGGTGTTAGACTTGGATTTTCGGACAATTTGATCCTGACACAACTAGCCCCATTTAAATGAGTATTATCCTTATATTTATAGCTTTTTTCATATCCAATCCCTTTTTAGTTGGTTTTATACTTCAATTTTACTGAAATAGACTTTTGCCCCAAGCATGATTGAACTTGGTTTTTGGAGTGCGTGTTAGACTTGGATTTTCGGACCGATTCATCCTTCCATGACTAGCCCCATTTAAATGAGTATTATCCTTATATTTATAGCCTTTTTAATTTACAATTCCTTTTAGTTGGTTTTATACTTCAATTTTTGGGAAATATACTTTTCCCCAAGCATGATTCAACTTGGTTTTTGAGTGCGTGTTAGCCGTGCATTTTCGGACAAATTGATCCCGATCACTAATAGCCCCATTTAAATGAGTATTATCCTTATATTTCTAACCTTTTTCATATCCCAGACCTTTTAGTTGGTTTTATACTTAAATTTTATGGGAAATAGACTTTTCCCCAAGCATGATTCAACTTGGTTTTTTGGAGTGGTTGTTAGCGTTGACTTATCGGACAAATTGATTCTTCCATGACTAGCCCCATTTAAATTAGTATTATTCTTATATTTATAGCCTTTTTGATTTCCAATTCCTTTTTATTTGGTTTTATACTTCAATTTTATGGGAAATAGACTTTTGCACCAAGAATGATTCAACTTGGTTTTTGGAGTGGGTATTAACCTTGGATTTTCGGACAAATTGATCCTCCCTCGACTAGCCCCATTTAAATGAGTATTATCCTTATATTTATAGCCTTTGTCATATCCAATCCCTTTTTAGTTGGTTTTAGACTTCAATTTTATGGGTAATAGACTTTTCCCCCAAGCATGATTGAACTTGGTTTTTGGAGTGGGTGTTAGTCTTAGATTTTCGGACAAATTGATCCCGACACTGACTAGCCCCATTTAAATGAGTATTATCCTTATATTTCTAATATTTTTCATATCCAAGACCTTTTAGTTGGTTTTATACTTCAATTGTATGGGAATAGATTTTTCCCCAAGCATGATTGAACTTGGTTTTGGAGTGGGTGTTAGACTTGGATTTTCGGACCGATTCATCCTTCCATGACTAGCCCCATTTAAATGAGTATTATCCTTATATTTATAGCCTTTTTCATTTACAATTCCTTTTTAGTTGGTTTTATACTTCAATTTTATGGGAAATAGACTTTTCCCCAAGCATGATTCAACTTGGTTTTTGAGTGCGTGTTAGCCGTGCATTTTCGGACAAATTGATCCTCGACACGACTAGCCCCATTTAAATGAGTAGTATCCTTATATTTCTAATATTTTTCATATCCAAGACCTTTCTAGTTGGTTTTATACTTCAATTTTATGGAAATAGACTTTTCCCCAAGCATGATTCAACTTGGTTTTTGGAGTGGTTGTTAGCGTTGGCTTATCGGACAAATTGATCCTTCCATGACTAGCCCCATTTAAATTAGTATTATTATTATATTTATAGCCTTTTGATTTCCAATTCCTTTTAGTTGGTTTCATACTTCAATTTCACGGCAAATAGACTTTTCCCCAATCATGATTGAACTTGGTTTTGGAGTGGGTGTTAGCCTTGGATTTTCTGGACAAATTGATCCTTTCATGACTAGCCCCATTTAAATGAGTATTATCCTTATATTTATAGCCTTTTTCATTTCCAATTCCTTTTAGTTGGTTTTATACTTCAATTTTATGGGAAATAGACTTTTCCCCAAGCATGATTCAACTTGGTTTTTTGAGTGCGTGTTAGCCGTGCTTTTCGGACAAATTGATCCCGACACGACTAGCCCCATTTAAATGAGTATTATCCTTATATTTCTAATATTTTTCATATCCAAGACCTTTTTAGTTGGTTTTATACTTCAATTGTATGGGAAATAGATTTTTCCCCAAGCATGATTGAACTTGGTTTTGGAGTGGGTGTTAGACTTGGATTTTCGGACCGATTCATCCTTCCATGACTAGCCCCATTTAAATGAGTATTATCCTTATATTTATAGCCTTTTTCATTTACAATTCCTTTTAGTTGGTTTTATACTTCAATTTTATGACAAAAAGACTTTTCCCCAAGCATGATTCAACTTGGTTTTCGAGTGCGTGTTAGCCATGCATTTTCGGACAAATTGATCCCGACACGACTAGCCCCATTTAAATGAGTATTATCCTTATAATTCTAATATTTTTCATATCCAAGACCTTTTAGTTGGTTTTATACTTCAATTTTATGGGAAATAGACTTTTCCCCAAGCATGATTCAACTTGGTTTTTGGAGTGGTTGTTAGCGTTGGCTTATCGGACAAATTGATTCTTCCATGACTAGCCCCATTTAAATTAGTATAATTCTTATATTTGTAGCCTTTTGATTTCCAATTCCTTTTAGTTGGTTTCATACTTCAATTTCACGGCAAATAGACTTTTCCCCAATCATGATTGAACTTGGTTTTTGGAGTGAGTGTTAGCCTTGGATTTTCGGACAAATTGATCCTTTCATGACTAGCCCCATTTAAATGAGTATTATCCTTATATTTATAGCCTTTTTCATTTCCAATTCCTTTTAGTTGGTTTTATACTTCAATTTTATGGGAAATAAACTTTTCCCCAAGCATGATTCAACTTGATTTTTGAGTGGGTGTTAGCCTTGGATTTTCGGACAAATTCATCCTTCCATGACTAGCCCAATTTAAATGATTATTATCCTTATATTTATATCCTTTTTCATTTCCACTTCCTTTTTAGTTGGTTTTATACTTCAATTTTATGGGAATAGACTTTTCCCCAAGCATGATTGAACTTGGTTTTTGGAGTGGATGTTAGACTTGGATTTTCGGACAAATCCATCCTTCAATGACTACCCCATTTAAATGAGTATTATCCTTATATTTATAGCCTTTTTCATTTCCAATTCCTTTTTAGTTGGTTTTATACTTCAATTTCACGGCAAGCATGATTCAACTTGGTTTTTGGAGTGGGTGTTAGACTTGGATTTTCGGACAAATTCATCCTTCCATGACTAGCCCCATTTAAATGAGTATTATCCTTATATTTATAGTCTTTTTCATTTCCAATTCTTTTTTAGTTGGTTTTATCCTTCAATTTTATGGGAAATAAACTTTTCCCCAAGCAAGATTCAACTTGGTTTTTTGAGTGGGTGTTAGCCTTGGATTTTCGGACAAATTGATCCTTCCATGACTAGCCCAATTTAAATGATTATTATCCTTATATTTATATCCTTTTTCATTTCCACTTCCTTTTAGTTGGTTTTATACTTCAACTTTATGGGAAATAGACTTTTCCCCTAAGCATGATTCACCTTGGTTTTTGGAGTGGGTGTTAGCCTTGGATTTTCGGACAATTTGATCCGGACACAACTACCCCATTTAAATGCGTATTATTCTTATATTTCGAACTTTTTTTATATCCAAGCCCTTTTTAGTTGGTTTTATACTTCAATTTTATGGGAAATAGACTTTTCCCCCAAGCATGATTCAACTTGGTTTTTGAGTGCGTGTTAGCCGTGGATTTTCGGACAAATTGATCCCGATACCGACTAGCCCCATTTAAATGAGTACTATCCTTATATTTCTAATATTTTTCATATCCAAGACCTTTTAGTTGGTTTTATATTTCAATTTTATGGGAAATAGACTTTTCCCCAAGCATGATTGAACTTGGTTTTTGGGTGGGTGTTAGCCGTGGATTTTCGAGACAAATTGATACCTGACAGGACTAACCCAATTTAAATGAGTATTATCCTTATATTTCTAACCTTTTTCATATCCCAGACCTTTTAGTTGATTTTATACTTCAATTTTATGGGAAATAGACTTTTCCCCAAGTATGATTGAACTTGGTTTTTGAGTGGGTGTTAGCCGTGGATTTTCGGACAAATTGATCCCGATCACGTAATAGACCCATTTAAATGCGTATTATGCTTATATTTCTAACCTTTTTCATATCCAATCCATTTTTAGTTGGTTTTAGACTTCAATTTTATGGGAAATAGACTTTTCCCCCAAGAATGATTCAACTTGGTTTTTGGAGTGGGTGTTAGCCTTGGAATTTCGGACAATTTGATCGTGACACAACTAGCCCCATTTAAATGCGTATTATGCTTATATTTCTAACCTTTTTCATATCCAAGCCCTTTTTATTTGGTTTTATACTTCAATTTTATGGGAAATAGACTTTTCCCCCAAGAATGATTCAACTTGGTTTTTGGAGTGGGTGTTAGCCTTGGATTTTCGGACAAATTGATCCTTCGTCGACTAGCCCCATTTAAATGAGTATTATCCTTATATTTATAACCTTTTTCATATCCAATCCCTTTTTAGTTGGTTTTAGACTTCAATTTTATGGGAAATAGACTTTTCCCCCAAGCATGATTGAACTTGGTTTTTGGAGTGGGTGTTAGCCTTGGATTTTCGGACAAATTGATCCGGACTCGACTAGACCCATTTAAATGAGTATTATGCTTATATTTCTAACCTTTTTCATATCCAAGCCCTTTTTATTTGGTTTTATACTTCAATTTTATGGGAAATAGACTTTTCCCCCAAGAATGATTCAACTTGGTTTTTGGAGTGGGTGTTAGCATTGACTTATCGGACAAATTGATTCTTCCATGACTAGCCCCATTTAAATTAGTATAATTCTTATATTTGTAGCCTTTTGATTTCGAATTCCTTTTAGTTGGTTTCATACTTCAATTTCACGGCAAATAGACTTTTCCCCCAAGCATGATTGAACTTGGTTTTTGGAGAGCGTGTTAGCCTTGGATTTTCGGACAAATTGATCCTCCCTCGACTAGCCCCATTTAAATGAGTATTATCATTATATTTATAGCTTTTTTCATATCCAAGCCCTTTTTAGTTGGTTTTATACTTCAATTTTATGGGAAATAGACTTTTCCCCCAAGCATGATTCAATTTGATTTTTGAGTGGGTGTTAGCCTTGGATTTTCGGACAAATTCATCCTTCCATGACTAGCCCAATTTAAATGATTATTATCCATATATTTATATCCTTTTTCATTTCCACTTCCTTTTAGTTGGTTTTATACTTCAATTTTATGGGAATAGACTTTTCCCCAAGCATGATTGAACTTGGTTTTTGGAGTGGATGTTAGACTTGGATTTTCGGACAAATCCATCCTTCAATGACTACCCCATTTAAATGAGTATTATCCTTATATTTATAGCCTTTTTCATTTCCAATTCCTTTTAGTTGGTTTTATACTTCAATTTCACGGCAAGCATGATTCAACTTGGTTTTTGGAGTGGGTGTTAGCCTTGGATTTTCGGACAAATTGATCCTCCCTCGACTAGCTCCATTTAAATGAGTATTATCCTTATATTTATAGCTTTTTTCATATCCAATCCCTTTTTAGTTGGTTTTAGACTTCAATTTTATGGGAAATAGACTTTTCCCCCAAGCATGATTCAACTTGATTTTTGAGTGGGTGTTAGCCTTGGATTTTCGGACAAATTCATCCTTCCATGACTAGCCCAATTTAAATGATTATTATCCTTATATTTATATCCTTTTTCATTTCCACTTCCTTTTAGTTGGTTTTAGACTTCAATTTTATGGGAATAGACTTTTCCCCCAAGCATGATTCACCTTGGTTTTTGGAGTGGGTGTTAGCCTTGGATTTTCGGACAATTTGATCCTGACACAACTAGCCCCATTTAAATGAGTAGTATCCTTATATTTCTAATATTTTTCATATCCAAGACCTTTTAGTTGATTTTATACTTCAATTTTATGGGAAATAGACTTTTCCCTAAGCACGATTCAAGTTGGTTTTTGAGTGCGTGTTAGCCGTGGATTTTCGGACAAATTGATCCCGACATGACTAGCCCCATTTAAATGAGTACTATCCTTATATTTCTAATATTTTTCATATCCAAGACCTTGTTAGTTGGTATTAGACTTCAATTTTATGGGTAATAGACCCTCCACCTAAGCATGATTGAACTTGGTTTTTGGAGGGGGTGGTAGCATTGGATTTTCGAACAAATTGTTCTTGACTGGACTAACCCAATTTAAATGAGTATTAGCCTTATATTTCTAAACTTGTTCATATCCAATCCATTTTAGTTGGTATTAGACTACAATTTTATGGGTAATAGACTCTCCCCCCAAGCATGATTGAACTTGGTTTTTGGAGTGGGTGTTAGCCGTGGATTTTCGGACAAATTGATCCCGACACTAATAGACCTATTGAAATTAGTATTATCCTTATATTTCTAATAATTTTCATATCCAAGACCTTTTAGTTGGTTTTATACTTCAATTTTATGAGAAATAGACTTTTCTCCCAAGCATGATTGAACTTGGTTTTGGAGTGCGTGTTAGACTTGGATTTTCGGACCGATTCATCCTTCCATGACTAGCCCCATTTAAATGAGTATTATCCTTATATTTATAGCCTTTTTCATTTACAATTCCTTTTAGTTGGTTTTATACTTCAATTTTATGGGAAATATACTTTTCCCCAAGCATGATTGAACTTGGTTTTTGAGTGCGTGTTGGTCGTGCATTTTCGGACAAATTGATCCTGACACGAATAGCCCCATTTAAATGAGTATTATCCTTATATTTCTAACCTTTTTCATATCCCAGACCTTTTAGTTGGTTTTATACTTCAATTTTATGGGAAATAGACTTTTCCCCAAGCATGATTCAACTTGGTTTTTTGGAGTGGTTGTTAGCGTTGACTTATCGGACAAATTGATTCTTCCATGACTAGCCCCATTTAAATTAGTATTATTCTTATATTTATAGCCTTTTTGATTTCCAATTCCTTTTTAGTTGGTTTCATACTTCAATTTCACGGCAAATAGACTTTTCCCCAAGCATGATTGAACTTGGTTTTTGGAGTGGGTGTTAGACTTGGATTTTCGGACCGATTCATCCTTCCATGACTAGCCCCATTTAAATCAGTATTATCCTTATATTTATAGCCTTTTTCATTTACAATTCCTTTTAGTTGGTTTTATACTTCAATTTTATGGGAAATAGACTTTTCCCCAAGCATGATTCAACTTGGTTTTTGGAGTGGTTGTTAGCGTTGACTTATCGGACAAATTGATTCTTCCATGACTAGCCCCATTTAAATTAGTATTATTCTTATATTTATAGCCTTTTGATTTCCAATTCCTTTTAGTTGGTTTCATACTTCAATTTCACGGCAAATAGACTTTTCTCCAAGCATGATTGAACTTGGTTTTTGGAGTGGGTGTTAGCCTTGGATTTTCGGACAAATTGATCCTCCCTCGACTAGCCTCATTTAAATGAGTATTATCCTTATATTTATAGCCTTTTTCATATCCAATCTCTTTTTAGTTGGTTTTAGACTTCAATTTTATGGGAAATAGACTTTCCCCCCAAGAATGATTCAACTTGGTTTTTGGAGTGGGTGTTAGCCGTGCTTTTCTGGACAAATTGATCCTGCCTCGACTAGCCCCATTTAAATGAGTATTATCATTATATTTATAAGCTTGTTCATATCCAAGCCCTTTTTAGTTGGTTTTATACTTCAATTTTATGGGAAATAGATTTTTCCCCCAACCATAATTGAACTTGGTTTTTGGAGTGGGTGTTAGCTTTGGATTTTCGGACAAATTGATCCTGCCTAGACTAACCCCATTTAAATGAGTATTATCCTTCTATTTATAGCATTTTTGATATCCAATCCCTTTTTAGTTGGTTTTATACTTCAATTTTATGGGAAATAGACTTTTTCCCCAAGAATGATTCAACTTGGTTTTTGGAGTGGGTGTTAGCCTTGGATTTTCGGACAAATTGATCCCGACACGACTAGCCCCATTTAAATGAGTAGTATCCTTATATTTCTAATATTTTTCATATCCAAGACCTTTTAGTTCGTTTTATACTTCAATTTTATGGGAAATAGACTTTTCCCCAATCATGATTCAACTTGGTTTTTGGAGTGGTTGTTAGCGTTGGCTTATCGGAGAAATTGATCCTTCCATGACTAGCCCCATTTAAATTAGTATTATTATTATTATATTTATAGCCTTTTTGATTTCCAATTCCTTTTAGTTGGTTTCATACTTCAATTTCACGGCGAATAGACTTTTCCCGAAGCATGATTGCACTTGGTTTTTGGAGAGGGTGTTAGCCTTGGATTTTCGAACAAATTGATCCTTCCATGACTAGCCCCATTTAAATGAGTATTATCCTTATATTTATAGCTTTTTTCATATCCAATCCCTTTTTAGTTGGTTTTAGACTTCAATTTTATGGGAAATAGACTTTTCCCCCAAGCATGATTGAACTTGGTTTTTGGAGAGAGTGTTAGCCTTGGATTTCGGACAAATTGATCTTGCCTCGACTAGCCCCATTTAAATGAGTATTATCCTTATATTTATAGCCTTTTTCATATCCAATCCCTTTTTAGTTGGTTTTATACTTCAATTTTATGGGAAATAGACTTCTTCCCCAAGCATGATGCACCTAGGTTTTTGGAGTGGGTGTTAGCCTTGGAATTTCGGACAATTTGATCGTGACACAACTAGCCCCATTTAAATGCGTATTATGCTTATATTTCTAACCTTTTTCATATCCCATACCTTTTAGTTGGTTTTATGCTTCAATTTTATGGGAAATAGACTTTTCCCCAAGTATGATTGAACTTGGTTTTTTGAGTGGGTGGTAGCCGTGGATTTTCGGTCAAATTGATCCCGACACGAATAGCCCTATTTAAATTATTATCATCCTTATATTTCTAATATTTTTCATATCCAAGACCTTTTAGGTGGTTTTATACTTCAATTTTATGGGAAATAGACTTTTCCGCCAAGCATGATTCAACTTGGTTTTTGGAGTGGGTGTTAGCCTTGGATTTTCGGACAAATTGATCCTTCGTCGACTAGCCCCATTTAAATGAGTATTATCCTTATATTTATAACCTTTTTAATTTGCAATTCCTTTTAGTTTGTATTAGTCTTAAATTTTATGGGTAATAGACTTTTCCTCCAAGTATGATTGAACTTGGTTTTCTGAGTGGGTGTTAGCCTTGGATTTGCAGACAAATTGTTCCTAACATGCCTAGCCCCATTTAAATGATTATTAGCCTTATATTTCTATCTTTTTTCATATCCAAGACCTTTTAGTTGGTTTTAGACTTCAATTTTATGGGAAATAGACTTTCCCCCCAAGCATGATTCACCTTGGTTTTTGGAGTGGTTGTTAGCGTTGGCTTATCGGACAAATTGATTCTTCCATGACTAGCCCCATTTAAATTAGTATTATTCTTATATCTATAGCCTTTTTGATTTCCAATTCCTTTTAGTTGGTTTCATACTTCAATTTCACGGCAAATAGACTTTTCCCCAATCATGATTGAACTTCGCTTTTGGAGTGGGTGTTAGCCTTGGAATTTGGGACAAATTGATCCTTGCATGACTAGCCCCATTTAATTGAGTATTATCCTTATATTTATAGCCTTTTTCATTTCCAATTCCTTTTTCGTTGGTTTTATACTTCAATTTTATGGGAAATAGACTTTTCCCCCAAGCATGATTCAACTTGGTTTTTGTGTGCGTGTTAGTCAGTCCATTTTCGGACAAATTGATCCTGACACGACTAGCCCCATTTAAATGAGTAGTATCCTTATATTTCTAATATTTTTCATATCCAAGACCTTTTAGTTGGTTTTATACTTCAATTTTATGGGAAATAGACTTTTCCCCAAGCATGATTGAACTTGGTTTTTGGAGTGGGTGTTAGACTTGGATTTTCGGACCGATCCATCCTTCCATGACTAGCCCCATTTAAATGAGTATTATCCTTATATTTATAGCCTTTTTCATTTCCAATTCCTTTTAGTTGGTTTTATACTTCAATTTCACGGCAAAGAAACTTTTCCCCAAGCATGATTCAACTTGGTTTTTGAGTGCGTGTTAGCCGTGCATTTTAGGACAAATTGATCCTGACACGACTAGCCACATTTAAATTAGTAGTATCCTTATATTTCTAATATTTTTCATATCCAAGACCTTTTAGTTCGTTTTATACTTCAATTTTATGGGAAATAGACTTTTCCCCAAGCATGATTCAACTTGGTTTTTGGAGTGGTTGTTAGCGTTGGCTTATCGGACAAATTGATCCTTCCATGACTAGCCCCATTTAAATTAGTATTATTATTATATTTATAGCCTTTTGATTTCCAATTCCTTTTTAGTTGGTTTCATACTTCAATTTCACTGCGAATAGACTTTTCCCGAAGCATGATTGAACTTGGTTTTTGGAGTGGGTGTTAGCCTTGGATTTTCGAGACAAATTGATCGTTCCATGATTAGCCCCATTTAAATTAGTATTATCCTTATATTTATAGCCATTTTCATTTCCAATTGCTTTTAGTTGGTTTCATACTTCAATATCACGGAAATAGACTTTCCCCCCAAGCATGATTGAACTTGGTTTTTGGAGTGGGTGTTAGCCTTGGATTTTCGGACAAATTGATCCTCCCTCGACTAGCCCCATTTAAATGAGTATTATCCTTATATTTATAGCTTTTTTCATATCCAATCCCTTTTTAGTTGGTTTTAGACTTCAATTTTATGGGAAATAGACTTTTCCCCCAAGCATGATTGAACTTGGTTTTTGGAGAGAGTGTTAGCCTTGGATTTCGGACAAATTGATCTTGCCTCGACTAGCCCCATTTAAATGAGTATTATCCTTATATTTATAGCCTTTTTCATATCCAATCCCTTTTTAGTTGGTTTTAGACTTCAATTTTATGGGAAATAGACTTTCCCCCCAAGCATGATTGAACTTGGTTTTTGGAGTGTGTGTTAGCCTTGGATTTTCGGACAAATTGATCCTCCCTCGACTAGCCCCATTTAAATGAGTATTATCCTTATATTTATAGCTTTTTTCATATCCAAGCCCTTTTTAGTTGGTTTTATGCTTCAATTTTACGGAAATAGACTTCCACCCCAAGCATGATTCAACTTGGTTTTTGGAGTGGGTGTTAGCCTTGGAATTTCGGACAATTTGATCGTGACACAACTAGCCCCATTTAAATGTGTATTATGCTTATATTTCTAACCTTTTTAATTTGCAATTCCTTTTAGTTGGTTTTATACTTCAACTTTATGGGAAATAGACTTTTCCCCTAAGCATGATTCACCTTGGTTTTTGGAGTGGGTGTTAGCCTTGGATTTTCGGACAATTTGATCCGGACACAACTACCCCATTTAAATGCGTATTATTCTTATATTTCTAACTTTTTTTATATCCAAGCCCTTTTTAGTTGGTTTTATACTTCAATTTTATGGGAAATAGACTTTTCCCCCAAGCATGATTCAACTTGGTTTTTGGAGTGGGTGTTAGCCTTGGCTTATCGGACAAATTGATTCTTCCATGACTAGCCCCATTTAAATTAGTATTATTCTTATATCTATAGCCTTTTTGATTTCCAATTCCTTTTTAGTTGGTTTCATACTTCAATTTCACGGCAAATAGACTTTTCCCCAATCATGATTGAACTTCGCTTTTGGAGTGGGTGTTAGCCTTGGAATTTGGGACAAATTGATCCTTGCATGACTAGCCACATTTAATTGAGTATTATCCTTATATTTATAGCCTTTTTCATATCCAATCCCTTTTTAGTTGGTTTTAGACTTCAATTTTTTGGGAAATAGACTTTTCCCCAAGCATGATTCAACTTGGTTTTTGTGTGCGTGTTAGCCGTCCATTTTCGGACAAATTGATCCCGACACGACTAGCCCCATTTAAATGAGTAGTATCCTTATATTTCTAATATTTTTCATATCCAAGACCTTTTTAGTTGGTTTTATACTTCAATTTTATAGGAAATAGACTTTTCCCCAAGCATGATTGAACTTGGTTTTTGGAGTGGGTGTTAGACTTGGATTTTCGGACCGATCCATCCTTCGATGACTAGCCCCATTTAAATGAGTATTATCCTTATATTTATAGCCTTTTTCATTTCCAATTCCTTTTAGTTGGTTTTATACTTCAATTTCACGGCAAAGAAACTTTTCCCCAAGCATGATTGAACTTGGTTTTTGAGTGCGTGTTAGCAGTGCATTTTCGGACAAATTGATCCCGACACGACTAGCCCCATTTAAATGAGTAGTATCCTTATATTTCTAATATTTTTCATATCCAAGACCTTTTAGTTGGTTTTATACTTCAATTTTATGGGAAAAGAGTTTTCCCCTAAGCACGATTGAACTCGCTTTTGGAGTGGGTGTTAGACTTGGATTTTCGGACCGATCCATCCTTCCATGACTAGCCCCATTTAAATGAGTATTATCCTTATATTTATAGCCTTTTTCATTTCCAATTCCTTTTAGTTGGTTTTATACTTCAATTTCACGGCAAAGAAACTTTTCCCCAAGCATGATTGAACTTGGTTTTTGAGTGCGTGTTAGCCGTGCATTTTCGGACAAATTGATCCCGACACGACTAGCCCCATTTAAATGAGTAGTATCCTTATATTTCTAATATTTTTCATATCCAAGACCTTTTAGTTGGTTTTATACTTCAATTTTATGGGAAATAGACTTTTCCCCAAGCACGATTCAAGTTGGTTTTTGAGTGCGTGTTAGCCGTGGATTTTCGACCAAATTGATCCTGACACGACTAGCCCCATTTAAATGAGTATTATCCTTATATTTCTAATATTTTTCATATCCAAGACCTTTTAGTTGGTTTTATACTTCAATTTTATGGGAAATAGACTTATCCCCCAAGCATGATTCACCTTGGTTTTTGGAGTGGTTGTTAGCGTTGGCTTATCGGACAAATTGATTCTTCCATGACTAGCCCCATTTAAATTAGTATTATTCTTATATCTATAGCCTTTTGATTTCCAATTCCTTTTAGTTGGTTTCATACTTCAATTTCACGGCAAATAGACTTTTCCCCAATCATGATTGAACTTCGTTTTTTGAGTGGGTGTTAGCCTTGGATTTGGGACAAATTGATCCTCCCTCGACTAGCCCCATTTAAATGAGTATTATCCTTATATTTATAGCTTTTTTCATATCCAATCCCTTTTTAGTTGGTTTTAGACTTCAATTTTATGGGAAATAGACTTTTCCCCCAAGCATGATTCAACTTGGTTTTTGTGTGCGTGTTAGCCGTCCATTTTCGGACAAATTGATCCCGACACGACTAGCCCCATTTAAATGAGTAGTATCCTTATATTTCTAATATTTTTCATATCCAAGACCTTTTTAGTTGGTTTTATACTTCAATTTTATGGGAAATAGACTTTTCCCCAAGCATGATTGAACTTGGTTTTGGAGTGGGTGTTAGACTTGGATTTTCGGACCGATCCATCCTTCCATGACTAGCCCCATTTAAATGAGTATTATCCTTATATTTATAGCCTTTTTCATTTCCAATTCCTTTTTAGTTGGTTTTATACTTCAATTTCACGGCAAAGAAACTTTTCCCCAAGCATGATTCAACTTGGTTTTTTGAGTGCGTGTTAGCCGTGCATTTTAGGACAAATTGATCCCGACACGACTAGCCCCATTTAAATGAGTAGTATCCTTATATTTCTAATATTTTTCATATCCAAGACCTTTTAGTTGGTTTTATACTTCAATTTTATGGGAAAAGAGTTTTCCCTAAGCACGATTGAACTTCGCTTTTGGAGTGGGTGTTAGACTTGGATTTTCGGACCGATCCATCCTTCCATGACTAGCCCCATTTAAATGAGTATTATCCTTATATTTATAGCCTTTTTCATTTCCAATTCCTTTTTAGTTGGTTTTATACTTCAATTTCACGGCAAAGAAACTTTTCCCCAAGCATGATTGAACTTGGTTTTTGAGTGCGTGTTAGCCGTGCATTTTCGGACAAATTGATCCCGACACGACTAGCCCCATTTAAATGAGTAGTATCCTTATATTTCTAATATTTTTCATATCCAAGACCTTTTAGTTGGTTTTATACTTCAATTTTATGGGAAATATACTTTTCCCCAAGCATGATTCAACTTGGTTTTTGAGTGCGTGTTAGCCGTGCATTTTCGGACAAATTGATCCTGCCTCGACTAGCCCCATTTAAATGAGTATTATCCTTATATTTATAGCTTTTTTCATATCCAATTCCTTTTAGTTGGTTTTATACTTCAATTTCACGGCAAAGAAACTTTTCCCCAAGCACGATTCAAGTTGGTATTTTGAGTGCGTGTTAGCAGTGGATTTTCGGACAAATTGATCCTGACACGACTAGCCCCATTTAAATGAGTACTATCCTTATATTTCTAATATTTTTCATATCCAAGACCTTTTTAGTTTGTTTTATAATTCAAATTTATGGGAAATAGACTTTTCCCCCAAGCATGATTCAACTTGGTTTTTGTAGTGGGTGTTAGACTTGGATTTTCGGACCGATCCATCCTTCCATGACTAGCCCCATTTAAATGAGTATTATCTTTATATTTATAGCCTTTTTCATTTACAATTCCTTTTTAGTTGGTTTTATACTTCAATTTTATGGGAAATATACTTTTCCCCAAGCATGATTCAACTTTGTTTTTGAGTGCGTGTTAGCAGTGCATTTTCGGACAAATTGATCCCGACACGACTAGCCCCATTTAAATGAGTAGTATCCTTATATTTCTAATATTTTTCATATCCAAGACCTTTTAGTTGGTTTTATACTTCAATTTTATGGGAAATAGACTTTTCCCCAAGCACGATTCAAGTTGGTTTTTGAGTGCGTGTTAGCCATGGATTTTCGGACAAATTGATCCCGACACGACTAGCCCCATTTAAATGAGTACTATCCTTATATTTCTAATATTTTTCATATCCAAGACCTTTTAGTTGGTTTTATACTTCAATTTTATGGGAAATAGACTTTTCCCCAAGCATGATTGAACTTGGTTTTTGGAGTGGGTGTTAGACTTGGATTTTCGGACCGATCCATCCTTCGATGACTAGCCCCATTTAAATGAGTATTATCCTTATATTTATAGCCTTTTTCATTTCCAATTCCTGTTTAGTTGGTTTTATACTTCAATTTCACGGCAAAGAAACTTTTCCCCAAGTATGATTCAACTTGGTTTTTGAGTGCGTGTTAGCCGTGGATTTTCGGACAAATTGATCCCGACACGACTAGCCCCATTTAAATGAGTACAATCCTTATATTTCTAATATTTTTCATATCCAAGACCTTTTTAGTTGGTTTTATACTTCAATTTTATGGGAAATAGACTTTTCCCCAAGCATGATTGAACTTGGTTTTGTAGTGGGTGTTAAACTTGGATTTTCGGACCGATCCATCCTTCCATGACTAGCCCCATTTAAATGAGTATTATCCTTATATTTATAGCCTTTTTCATTTACAATTCCTTTTTAGTTGGTTTTATACTTCAATTTTAAGGAAATATACTTTTCCCCAAGCATGATTCAACTTGGTTTTTGAGTGCGTGTTAGCCGTGCATTTTCGGACAAATTGATCCCGACACGACTAGCCACATTTAAATTAGTATTATCCTTATATTTATAGCCTTTTTCATTTCCAATTCCTTTTAGTTGGTTTTATACTTCAATTTCACGGCAAGAAGTTTTTCCCCAAGCATGATTCAAGTTGGTTTTTGAGTGCGTGTTAGCAGTGGATTTTCGGACAAATTGATCCCGACACGACTAGCCCCATTTAAATGAGTACTATCCTTATATTTCTAATATTTTTCATATCCAAGACCTTTTTAGTTGGTTTTATACTTCAATTTTATGGGAAATAGACTTTTCCCCAAGCATGATTGAACTTGGTTTTGGAGTGGGTGTTAGACTTGGATTTTCGGACCGATCCATCCTTCCATGACTAGCCCTATTTAAATGAGTATTATCCTTATATTTATAGCCTTTTTCATTTCCAATTCCTTTTAGTTGGTTTTATACTTCAATTTCACGGCAAAGAAACTTTTCCCCAAGCATGATTCAACTTGGTTTTTGAGTGCGTGTTAGCCAGTGCATTTTCGGACAAATTGATCCCGACACGACTAGCCCCATTTAAATGAGTAGTATCCTTATATTTCTAATATTTTTCATATCCAAGACCTTTTAGTTGGTTTTATACTTCAATTTTATGGGAAATAGACTTTTCCCCAAGCACGATTCAAGTTGGTTTTTGAGTGCGTGTTAGCCGTGGATTTTCGGACAAATTGATCCCGACACGACTAGCCCCATTTAAATGAGTACTATCCTTATATTTCTAATATTTTTCATATCCAAGACCTTTTTAGTTGGTTTTATACTTCAATTTTATGGGAAATAGACTTTTCCCCAAGCATGATTGAACTTGGTTTTTGGAGTGGGTGTTAGACTTGGATTTTCGGACCGATCCATCCTTCCATGACTAGACCCATTTAAATGAGTATTATCCTTATATTTATAGCCTTTTTCATATCCAATCCCTTTTTAGTTGGTTTTATACATCAATTTCACGGCAAAGAAACGTTTCCCCAAGCACGATTCAAGTTGGTTTTTGAGTGCGTGTTAGCCGTGGATTTTCGGACAAATTGATCCTGACACGACTAGCCCCATTTAAATGAGTACTATCCTTATATTTCTAATATTTTTCATATCCAAGACCTTTTTAGTTGGTTTTATACTTCAATTTTATGGGAAATAGACTTTTCCCCAAGCATGATTGAACTTGGTTTTGGAGTGGGTGTTAGACTTGGATTTTCGGACCGATCCATCCTTCCATGACTAGACCCATTTAAATGAGTATTATCCTTATATTTATAGCCTTTTTCATATCCAATCCCTTTTTAGTTGGTTTTATACTTCAATTTCACGGCAAAGAACGTTTCCCCAAGCATGATTCAAGTTGGTTTTTGAGTGCGTGTTAGCCGTGGATTTTCGGACAAATTGATCCCGACACGACTAGCCCCATTTAAATGAGTACTATCCTTATATTTCTAATATTTTTCATATCCAAGACCTTTTTAGTTGGTTTTATACTTCAATTTTATGGGAAATAGACTTTTCCCCAAGCATGATTGAACTTGGTTTTTGGAGTGGGTGTTAGACTTGGATTTTCGGACCGATCCATCCTTCCATGACTAGCCCCATTTAAATGAGTATTATCCATATATTTATAGCCTTTTTCATTTCCAATTTCTGTTTAGTTGGTTTTATACTTCAATTTCACGGCAAAGAAACTTTTCCCCAAGTATGATTCAAGTTGGTTTTTGAGTGCGTGTTAGCCGTGGATTTTCGGACAAATTGATCCTGACACGACTAGCCCCATTTAAATGAGTACAATCCTTATATTTCTAATATTTTTCATATCCAAGACCTTTTTAGTTGGTTTTATACTTCAATTTTATGGGAAATAGACTTTTCCCCAAGCATGATTGAACTTGGTTTTTGTAGTGGGTGTTAGACTTGGATTTTCGGACCGATCCATCCTTCCATGACTAGCCCCATTTAAATGAGTATTATCCTTATATTTATAGCCTTTTTCATTTACAATTCCTTTTAGTTGGTTTTATACTTCAATTTCACGGCAAAGAAACTTTTCCCCAAGCATGATTCAACTTGGTTTTTGAGTGCGTGTTAGCCAGTGCATTTTCGGACAAATTGATCCCGACACGACTAGCCCCATTTAAATGAGTAGTATCCTTATATTTCTAATATTTTTCATATCCAAGACCTTTTTAGTTGGTTTTATACTTCAATTTTATGGGAAATAGACTTTTCCCCAAGCATGATTCAAGTTGGTTTTTGAGTGCGTGTTAGCAGTGGATTTTCGGACAAATTGATCCCGACACGACTAGCCCCATTTAAATGAGTACTATCCTTATATTTCTAATATTTTTCATATCCAAGACCTTTTAGTTGGTTTTATACTTCAATTTTATGGGAAATAGACTTTTCCCCAAGCATGATTGAACTTGGTTTTGGAGTGGGTGTTAGACTTGGATTTTCGGACCGATCCATCCTTCCATGACTAGACCCATTTAAATGAGTATTATCCTTATATTTATAGCTTTTTTCATATCCAATTCCTTTTTAGTTGGTTTTATACTTCAATTTCACGGCAAAGAAACGTTTCCCCAAGCACGATTCAAGTTGGTTTTTGAGTGCGTGTTAGCCGTGGATTTTCGGACAAATTGATCCTGACACGACTAGCCCCATTTAAATGAGTACTATCCTTATATTTCTAATATTTTTCATATCCAAGACCTTTTAGTTGGTTTTATACTTCAATTTTATGGGAAATAGACTTTTCCCCAAGCATGATTGAACTTGGTTTTTGGAGTGGGTGTTAGACTTGGATTTTCGGACCGATCCATCCTTCCATGACTAGACCCATTTAAATGAGTATTATCCTTATATTTATAGCTTTTTTCATATCCAATTCCTTTTAGTTGGTTTTATACTTCAATTTCACGGCAAAGAACGTTTCCCCAAGCATGATTCAAGTTGGTTTTTGAGTGCGTGTTAGCCGTGGATTTTCGGACAAATTGATCCCGACACGACTAGCCCCATTTAAATGAGTACTATCCTTATATTTCTAATATTTTTCATATCCAAGACCTTTTAGTTGGTTTTATACTTCAATTTTATGGGAAATAGACTTTTCCCCAAGCATGATTGAACTTGGTTTTTGGAGTGGGTGTTAGACTTGGATTTTCGGACCGATCCATCCTTCCATGACTAGCCCCATTTAAATGAGTATTATCCATATATTTATAGCCTTTTTCATTTCCAATTTCTGTTTAGTTGGTTTTATACTTCAATTTCACGGCAAAGAAACTTTTCCCCAAGTATGATTCAAGTTGGTTTTTGAGTGCGTGTTAGCCGTGGATTTTCGGACAAATTGATCCCGACACGACTAGCCCCATTTAAATGAGTACAATCCTTATATTTCTAATATTTTTCAAATCCAAGCCCTTTTTAGTTGGTTTTATACTTCAATTTTATGGGAAAAAGACTTTTCCCCCAAGCATGATTGAACTTGGTTTTTGTAGTGGGTGTTAGACTTGGATTTTCGGACCGATCCATCCTTCCATGACTAGCCCCATTTAAATGAGTATTATCCTTATATTTATAGCCTTTTTCATTTACAATTCCTTTTAGTTGGTTTTATACTTCAATTTTATGGGAAATATACTTTTCCCCAAGCATGATTCAACTTGGTTTTTGAGTGCGTGTTAGCCGTGCATTTTCGGACAAATTGATCCCGACACGACTAGCCCCATTTAAATGAGTATTATCCTTATATTTATAGCCTTTTTCATTTCCAATTCCTTTTTAGTTGGTTTTATACTTCAATTTCACGGCAAATAAACTTTTCCCCAAGCATGATTCAAGTTGGTTTTTGAGTGCGTGTTAGCAGTGGATTTTCGGACAAATTGATCCCGACACGACTAGCCCCATTTAAATGAGTACTATCCTTATATTTCTAATATTTTTCATATCCAAGCCCTTTTTATTTTGTTTTATACTTCAATTTTATGGGAAATAGACTTTTCCCCCAAGCATGATTGAACTTGGTTTTTGGAGTGGGTGTTAGACTTGGATTTTCGGACCGATCCATCCTTCCATGACTAGCCCCATTTAAATGAGTATTATCCTTATATTTATAGCCTTTTTCATTTCCAATTCCTTTTAGTTGGTTTTATACTTCAATTTCACGGCAAAGAAACTTTTCCCCAAGCATGATTCAACTTGGTTTTTGAGTGCGTGTTAGCCGTGCATTTTCGGACAAATTGATCCCGACACGACTAGCCCCATTTAAATGAGTAGTATCCTTATATTTCTAATATTTTTCATATCCAAGACCTTTTTAGTTGGTTTTATACTTCAATTTTATGGGAAATAGACTTTTCCCCAAGCACGATTCAAGTTGGTTTTTGAGTGCGTGTTAGCCAGTGGATTTTCGGACAAATTGATCCTGACACGACTAGCCCCATTTAAATGAGTACTATCCTTATATTTCTAATATTTTTCATATCCAAGACCTTTTAGTTGGTTTTATACTTCAATTTTATGGGAAATAGACTTTTCCCCAAGCATGATTGAACTTGGTTTTTGGAGTGGGTGTTAGACTTGGATTTTCGGACCGATCCATCCTTCCATGACTAGCCCCATTTAAATGAGTATTATCCTTATATTTATAGCCTTTTTCATTTCCAATTCCTTTTTAGTTGGTTTTATACTTCAATTTCACGGCAAAGAAACTTTTCCCCAAGCACGATTCAAGTTGGTTTTTGAGTGCGTGTTAGCCGTGGATTTTCGGACAAATTGATCCCGACACCGACTAGCCCCATTTAAATGAGTACTATCCTTATATTTCTAATATTTTTCATATCCAAGACCTTTTAGTTGGTTTTATACTTCAATTTTATGGGAAATAGACTTTTCCCCAAGGATGATTGAACTTGGTTTTTGTAGTGGGTGTTAGACTTGGATTTTCGGACCGATCCATCCTTCCATGACTAGCCCCATTTAAATGAGTATTATCCTTATATTTATAGCCTTTTTCATTTACAATTCCTTTTTAGTTGGTTTTATACTTCCATTTTATGGGAAATATACTTTTCCCCAAGCATGATTCAACTTGGTTTTTGAGTGCGTGTTAGCCGTGCATTTTCGGACAAATTGATACTCGATACGACTAGCCCCATTTAAATGAGTATTATCCTTATATTTATAGCCTTTTTCATTTCCAATTCCTTTTAGTTGGTTTTATACTTGAATTTCACGGCAAAGAAACTTTTCCCCAAGCACGATTCAAGTTGGTTTTTGAGTGCGTGTTAGCCGTGGATTTTCGGACACATTGATCCCGACACGACTAGCCCCATTTAAATGAGTACTATCCTTATATTTCTAATATTTTTCATATCCAAGACCTTTTAGTTGGTTTTATACTTCAATTTTATGGGAAATAGACTTTTCCCCAAGCATGATTGAACTTGGTTTTGGAGTGGGTGTTAGACTTGGATTTTCGGACCGATCCATCCTTCCATGACTAGCCCCATTTAAATGAGTATTATCCTTATATTTATAGCCTTTTTCATTTCCAATTCCTTTTTAGTTGGTTTTATACTTCAATTTTATGGGAAATAGACTTTTCCCCAAGCATGATTCAACTTGGTTTTTGTGTGCGTGTTAGCCAGTCCATTTTCGGACAAATTGATCCGACACGACTAGCCCCATTTAAATGAGTAGTATCCTTATATTTCTAATATTTTTCATATCCAAGACCTTTTAGTTGGTTTTATACTTCAATTTTATGGGAAATAGACTTTTCCCCAAGCATGATTGAACTTGGTTTTTGGAGTGGGTGTTAGACTTGGATTTTCGGACCGATCCATCCTTCCATGACTAGCCCCATTTAAATGAGTATTATCCTTATATTTATAGCCTTTTTCATTTCCAATTCCTTTTTAGTTGGTTTTATACTTCAATTTCACGGCAAAGAAACTTTTCCCCAAGCATGATTCAACTTGGTTTTTGAGTGCGTGTTAGCCGTGCATTTTAGGACAAATTGATCCCGACTACGACTAGCCCCATTTAAATGAGTAGTATCCTTATATTTCTAATATTTTTCATATCCAAGACCTTTTAGTTGGTTTTATACTTCAATTTTATGGGAAATAGACTTTTCCCCAAGCACGATTCAAGTTGGTTTTTGAGTGCGTGTTAGCCGTGGATTTTCGAGACAAATTGATCCCGACACGACTAGCCCCATTTAAATGAGTACTATCCTTATATTTCTAATATTTTTCATATCCAAGACCTTTTTAGTTGGTTTTATACTTCAATTTTATGGGAAATAGACTTTTCCCCAAGCATGATTGAACTTGGTTTTGGAGTGGGTGTTAGACTTGGATTTTCGGACCGATCCATCCTTCCATGACTAGCCCCATTTAAATGAGTATTATCCTTATATTTATAGCCTTTTTCATTTCCAATTCCTTTTAGTTGGTTTTATACTTCAATTTCACGGCAAAGAAACTTTTCCCCAAGCCACGATTCAAGTTGGTTTTTGAGTGCGTGTTAGCCGTGGATTTTCGGACAAATTGATCCCGACACGACTAGCCCCATTTAAATGAGTAGTATCCTTATATTTCTAATATTTTTCATATCCAAGACCTTTTTAGTTGGTTTTATACTTCAATTTTATGGGAAATAGACTTTTCCCCAAGCATGATTGAACTTGGTTTTGGAGTGGGTGTTAGACTTGGATTTTCGGACCGATCCATCCTTCCATGACTAGCCCCATTTAAATGAGTATTATCCTTATATTTATAGCCTTTTTCATTTCCAATTCCTTTTAGTTGGTTTTATACTTCAATTTCACGGCAAAGAAACTTTTCCCCAAGCACGATTCAAGTTGGTTTTTGAGTGCGTGTTAGCCAGTGGATTTTCGGACAAATTGATCCTGACACGACTAGCCCCATTTAAATGAGTACTATCCTTATATTTCTAATATTTTTCATATCCAAGACCTTTTAGTTGGTTTTATACTTCAAATTTATGGGAAATAGACTTTTCCCCAAGCATGATTGAACTTGGTTTTTGTAGTGGGTGTTAGACTTGGATTTTCGGACCGATCCATCCTTCCATGACTAGCCCCATTTAAATGAGTATTATCCTTATATTTATAGCCTTTTTCATTTACAATTCCTTTTTAGTTGGTTTTATACTTCAATTTTATGGGAAATATACTTTTCCCCAAGCATGATTCAACTTTGTTTTTTGAGTGCGTGTTAGCGCGTGCATTTTCGGACAAATTGATCCTGACACGACTAGCCCCATTTAAATGAGTAGTATCCTTATATTTCTAATATTTTTCATATCCAAGACCTTTTAGTTGGTTTTATACTTCAATTTTATGGGAAATAGACTTTTCCCCAAGCACGATTCAAGTTGGTTTTTGAGTGCGTGTTAGCCGTGGATTTTCGGACAAATTGATCTCGAGACGACTAGCCCCATTTAAATGAGTACTATCCTTATATTTCTAATATTTTTCATATCAAAGACCTTTTAGTTTGTTTTATACTTCAATTTTATGGGAAATAGACTTTTCCCCAAGCATGATTGTACTCGCTTTTGGAGTGGGTATTAGACTTGGATTTTCGGACAAATTCATCCTTCCATGATTAGCCCCATATAAATGAGTATTATCCTTATATTTATAGCCTTTTTCATTTCCAATTCCTTTTTAGTTGGTTTTATACTTGAATTTCACGGCAAAGAAACTTTTCCCCAAGCATGATTCAAGTTGGTTTTTGAGTGCGTGTTAGCCGTGGATTTTCGGACACATTGATCCCGATCACGACTAGCCCCATTTAAATGAGTACTATCCTTATATTTCTAATATTTTTCATATCCAAGACCTTTTTAGTTGGTTTTATACTTCAATTTTATGGGAAATAGACTTTTCCCCAAGCATGATTGAACTTGGTTTTGGAGTGGGTGTTAGACTTGGATTTTCGGACCGATCCATCCTTCCATGACTAGCCCCATTTAAATGAGTATTATCCTTATATTTATAGCCTTTTTCATTTCCAATTCCTTTTAGTTGGTTTTATACTTCAATTTCACGGCAAAGAAACTTTTCCCCAAGCACGATTCAAGTTGGTTTTTGAGTGCGTGTTAGCCGTGGATTTTCGGACAAATTGATCCCGACACTGACTAGCCCCATTTAAATGAGTACTATCCTTATATTTCTAATATTTTTCATATCCAAGACCTTTTAGTTGGTTTTATACTTCAATTTTATGGGAAATAGACTTTTCCCCAAGCATGATTGAACTTGGTTTTTGGAGTGGGTGTTAGACTTGGATTTTCGGACCGATCCATCCTTCCATGACTAGCCCCATTTAAATGAGTATTATCCTTATATTTATAGCCTTTTTCATTTCCAATTCCTTTTTAGTTGGTTTTATACTTCAATTTCACGGCAAAGAAACTTTTCCCCAAGCCACGATTCAAGTTGGTTTTTGAGTGCGTGTTAGCAGTGGATTTTCGGACAAATTGATCCCGACACGACTAGCCCCATTTAAATGAGTACTATCCTTATATTTCTAATATTTTTCATATCCAAGACCTTTTTAGTTGGTTTTATACTTCAAATTTATGGAAATAGACTTTTCCCCAAGCATGATTGAACTTGGTTTTTGTAGTGGGTGTTAGACTTGGATTTTCGGACCGATCCATCCTTCCATGACTAGCCCCATTTAAATGAGTATTATCCTTATATTTATAGCCTTTTTCATTTACAATTCCTTTTAGTTGGTTTTATACTTCAATTTTATGGGAAATATACTTTTCCCCAAGCATGATTCAACTTTGTTTTTGAGTGCGTGTTAGCCGTGCATTTTCGGACAAATTGATCCCGACACGACTAGCCCCATTTAAATGAGTAGTATCCTTATATTTCTAATATTTTTCATATCCAAGACCTTTTTAGTTGGTTTTATACTTCAATTTTATGGGAAATAGACTTTTCCCCAAGCACGATTCAAGTTGGTTTTTGAGTGCGTGTTAGCCGTGGATTTTCGGACAAATTGATCCTGAGACGACTAGCCCCATTTAAATGAGTACTATCCTTATATTTCTAATATTTTTCATATCCAAGACCTTTTTAGTTTGTTTTATACTTCAATTTTATGGGAAATAGACTTTTCCCCAAGCATGATTGTACTTCGCTTTTGGAGTGGGTATTAGACTTGGATTTTCGGACAAATTCATCCTTCCATGATTAGCCCCATATAAATGAGTATTATCCTTATATTTATAGCCTTTTTCATTTCCAATTCCTTTTTAGTTGGTTTTATACTTGAATTTCACGGCAAAGAAACTTTTCCCCAAGCATGATTCAAGTTGGTTTTTGAGTGCGTGTTAGCCGTGGATTTTCGGACACATTGATCCCGACACGACTAGCCCCATTTAAATGAGTACTATCCTTATATTTCTAATATTTTTCATATCCAAGACCTTTTAGTTGGTTTTATACTTCAATTTTATGGGAAATAGACTTTTCCCCAAGCATGATTGAACTTGGTTTTGGAGTGGGTGTTAGACTTGGATTTTCGGACCGATCCATCCTTCCATGACTAGCCCCATTTAAATGAGTATTATCCTTATATTTATAGCCTTTTTCATTTCCAATTCCTTTTAGTTGGTTTTATACTTCAATTTCACGGCAAAGAAACTTTTCCCCAAGCACGATTCAAGTTGGTTTTTGAGTGCGTGTTAGCCGTGGATTTTCGGACAAATTGATCCCGACACGACTAGCCCCATTTAAATGAGTACTATCCTTATATTTCTAATATTTTTCATATCCAAGACCTTTTAGTTGGTTTTATACTTCAATTTTATGGGAAATAGACTTTTCCCCAAGCATGATTGAACTTGGTTTTTGGAGTGGGTGTTAGACTTGGATTTTCGGACCGATCCATCCTTCCATGACTAGCCCCATTTAAATGAGTATTATCCTTATATTTATAGCCTTTTTCATTTCCAATTCCTTTTTAGTTGGTTTTATACTTCAATTTCACGGCAAAGAAACTTTTCCCCAAGCCACGATTCAAGTTGGTTTTTGAGTGCGTGTTAGCAGTGGATTTTCGGACAAATTGATACTTGACACGACTAGCCCCATTTAAATGAGTACTATCCTTATATTTCTAATATTTTTCATATCCAAGACCTTTTAGTTGGTTTTATACTTCAATTTTATGGGAAATAGACTTTTCCCCAAGCATGATTGAACTTGGTTTTGGAGTGGGTGTTAGACTTGGATTTTCGGACCGATCCATCCTTCCATGACTAGCCCCATTTAAATGAGTATTATCCTTATATTTATAGCCTTTTTCATTTCCAATTCCTTTTTAGTTGGTTTTATACTTCAATTTCACGGCAAAGAAACTTTTCCCCAAGCACGATTCAAGTTGGTTTTTGAGTGCGTGTTAGCGGTGGATTTTCGGACAAATTGATCCCGACACGACTAGCCCCATTTAAATGAGTACTATCCTTATATTTCTAATATTTTTCATATCCAAGACCTTTTAGTTGGTTTTATACTTCAAATTTATGGGAAATAGACTTTTCCCCAAGCATGATTGAACTTGGTTTTTGGAGTGGGTTTTAGACTTGGATTTTCGGACCGATCCATCCTTCCATGACTAGCCCCATTTAAATGAGTATTATCCTTATATTTATAGCCTTTTTCATTTCCAATTCCTTTTTAGTTGGTTTTATACTTCAATTTCACGGCAAAGAAACTTTTCCCCAAGCACGATTCAAGTTGGTTTTTGAGTGCGTGTTAGCCGTGGATTTTCGGACAAATTGATCCCGACACGACTAGCCCCATTTAAATGAGTACTATCCTTATATTTCTAATATTTTTCATATCCAAGACCTTTTTAGTTGGTTTTATACTTCAAATTTATGGGAAATAGACTTTTCCCCAAGCATGATTGAACTTGGTTTTTGTAGTGGGTGTTAGACTTGGATTTTCGGACCGATCCATCCTTCCATGACTAGCCCCATTTAAATGAGTATTATCCTTATATTTATAGCCTTTTTCATTTACAATTCCTTTTTAGTTGGTTTTATACTTCAATTTTATGGGAAATATACTTTTCCCCAAGCATGATTCAACTTTGTTTTTGAGTGCGTGTTAGCCGTGCATTTTCGGACAAATTGATCCCGACTACGACTAGCCCCATTTAAATGAGTAGTATCCTTATATTTCTAATATTTTTCATATCCAAGACCTTTTAGTTGGTTTTATACTTCAATTTTATGGGAAATAGACTTTTCCCCAAGCACGATTCAAGTTGGTTTTTGAGTGCGTGTTAGCCGTGGATTTTCGGACAAATTGATCCTGAGACGACTAGCCCCATTTAAATGAGTACTATCCTTATATTTCTAATATTTTTCATATCCAAGACCTTTTAGTTTGTTTTATACTTCAATTTTATGGGAAATAGACTTTTCCCCAAGCATGATTGTACTTCGCTTTTGGAGTGGGTATTAGACTTGGATTTTCGGACAAATTCATCCTTCCATGATTAGCCCCATATAAATGAGTATTATCCTTATATTTATAGCCTTTTTCATTTCCAATTCCTTTTTAGTTGGTTTTATACTTGAATTTCACGGCAAAGAAACTTTTCCCCAAGCATGATTCAAGTTGGTTTTTGAGTGCGTGTTAGCAGTGGATTTTCGGACACATTGATCCCGACACGACTAGCCCCATTTAAATGAGTACTATCCTTATATTTCTAATATTTTTCATATCCAAGACCTTTTTAGTTGGTTTTATACTTCAATTTTATGGGAAATAGACTTTTCCCCAAGCATGATTGAACTTGGTTTTTGGAGTGGGTGTTAGACTTGGATTTTCGGACCGATCCATCCTTCCATGACTAGCCCCATTTAAATGAGTATTATCCTTATATTTATAGCCTTTTTCATTTCCAATTCCTTTTAGTTGGTTTTATACTTCAATTTCACGGCAAAGAAACTTTTCCCCAAGCACGATTCAAGTTGGTTTTTGAGTGCGTGTTAGCAGTGGATTTTCGGACAAATTGATCCTGACACGACTAGCCCCATTTAAATGAGTACTATCCTTATATTTCTAATATTTTTCATATCCAAGACCTTTTTAGTTGGTTTTATACTTCAATTTTATGGGAAATAGACTTTTCCCCAAGCATGATTGAACTTGGTTTTGGAGTGGGTGTTAGACTTGGATTTTCGGACCGATCCATCCTTCCATGACTAGCCCCATTTAAATGAGTATTATCCTTATATTTATAGCCTTTTTCATTTCCAATTCCTTTTTAGTTGGTTTTATACTTCAATTTCACGGCAAAGAAACTTTTCCCCAAGCACGATTCAAGTTGGTTTTTGAGTGCGTGTTAGCCGTGGATTTTCGGACAAATTGATCCCGACACGACTAGCCCCATTTAAATGAGTACTATCCTTATATTTCTAATATTTTTCATATCCAAGACCTTTTAGTTGGTTTTATACTTCAAATTTATGGGAAATAGACTTTTCCCCAAGCATGATTGAACTTGGTTTTTGTAGTGGGTGTTAGACTTGGATTTTCGGACCGATCCATCCTTCCATGACTAGCCCCATTTAAATGAGTATTATCCTTATATTTATAGCCTTTTTCATTTACAATTCCTTTTTAGTTGGTTTTATACTTCAATTTTATGGGAAATATACTTTTCCCCAAGCATGATTCAACTTTGTTTTTGAGTGCGTGTTAGCCGTGCATTTTCGGACAAATTGATCCCGACATGACTAGCCCCATTTAAATGAGTATTATCCTTATATTTATAGCCTTTTTCATTTCCAATTCCTTTTAGTTGGTTTTATACTTGAATTTCACGGCAAAGAAACTTTTCCCCAAGCATGATTCAAGTTGGTTTTTGAGTGCGTGTTAGCCGTGGATTTTCGGACACATTGATCCCGACACGACTAGCCCCATTTAAATGAGTACTATCCTTATATTTCTAATATTTTTCATATCCAAGACCTTTTAGTTGGTTTTATACTTCAATTTTATGGGAAATAGACTTTTCCCCAAGCATGATTGAACTTGGTTTTGGAGTGGGTGTTAGACTTGGATTTTCGGACCGATCCATCCTTCCATGACTAGCCCCATTTAAATGAGTATTATCCTTATATTTATAGCCTTTTTCATTTCCAATTCCTTTTTAGTTGGTTTTATACTTCAATTTCACGGCAAAGAAACTTTTCCCCAAGCACGATTCAAGTTGGTTTTTGAGTGCGTGTTAGCCGTGGATTTTCGGACAAATTGATCCCGACACGACTAGCCCCATTTAAATGAGTACTATCCTTATATTTCTAATATTTTTCATATCCAAGACCTTTTAGTTGGTTTTATACTTCAATCTTATGGGAAATAGACTTTTCCCCAAGCATGATTGAACTTGGTTTTTGGAGTGGGTGTTAGACTTGGATTTTCGGACCGATCCATCCTTCCATGACTAGCCCCATTTAAATGAGTATTATCCTTATATTTATAGCCTTTTTCATTTACAATTCCTTTTTAGTTGGTTTTATACTTCAATTTTATGGGAAATATACTTTTCCCCAAGCATGATTCAACTTGGTTTTTGAGTGCGTGTTACACGTGCTTTTCGGACAAATTGATCCCGACACTGACTAGCCCCATTTAAATGAGTATTATCCTTATATTTATAGCCTTTTTCATTTCCAATTCCTTTTTAGTTGGTTTTATACTTCAATTTCACGGCAAAGAAACTTTTCCCCAAGCATGATTCAACTTGGTTTTTGAGTGCGTGTTAGCCGTGCATTTTCGGACAAATTGATCCCGACACGACTAGCCCCATTTAAATGAGTAGTATCCTTATATTTCTAATATTTTTCATATCCAAGACCTTTTTAGTTGGTTTTATACTTCAATTTTATGGGAAATAGACTTTTCCCCAAGCACGATTCAAGTTGGTTTTTGAGTGCGTGTTAGCCGTGGATTTTCGGACAAATTGATCCCGAGACGACTAGCCCCATTTAAATGAGTACTATCCTTATATTTCTAATATTTTTCATATCCAAGACCTTTTTAGTTTGTATTATACTTCAATTTTATGGGTAATAGACTTTTCCTCCAAGCATGATTGAACTTGGTTTTTGGATGGGTGTTAGCCTTGGATTTTCGGACCGATCCATCCTTCCATGACTAGCCCCATTTAAATGAGTATTATCCTTATATTTATAGCCTTTTTCATTTCCAATTCCTTTTAGTTGGTTTTATACTTCAATTTCACGGCAAAGAAACGTTTCCCCAAGCATGATTCAAGTTGTTTTTTGAGTGCGTGTTAGCCGTGGATTTTCGGACAAATTGATCCCGACACGACTAGCCCCATTTAAATGAGTACTATTCTTATATTTCTAATATTTTTCATATCCAAGACCTTTTAGTTGGTTTTATACTTCAATTTTATGGGAAATAGACTTTTCCCCAAGCATGATTGAACTTGGTTTTTGGAGTGGGTGTTAGACTTGGTTTTTGGAGTGGGTGTTAGACTTGGACCGATCCATCCTTCCATGACTAGCCCCATTTAAATGAGTATTATCCTTATATTTATAGCCTTTTTCATTTCCAATTCCTTTTAGTTGGTTTTATACTTCAATTTCACGGCAAAGAAACTTTTCCCCAAGCATGATTCAACTTGGTTTTTGAGTGCGTGTTCAGCAGTGCATTTTCGGACAAATTGATCCCGACACGACTAGCCCCATTTAAATGAGTAGTATCCTTATATTTCTAATATTTTTCATATACAAGACCTTTTAGTTGGTTTTATACTTCAATTTTATGGGAAATAGACTTTTCCCCAAGCCACGATTCAAGTTGGTTTTTGAGTGCGTGTTAGCCGTGGATTTTCGGACAAATTGATCCCGACACGACTAGCCCCATTTAAATGAGTACTATCATTATATTTCTAATATTTTTCATATCCAAGACCTTTTAGTTGGTTTTATACTTCAATTTTATGGGAAATAGACTTTTCCCCAAGCATGATTGAACTTGGTTTTTGGAGTGGGTGTTAGACTTGGATTTTCGGACCGATCCATCCTTCCATGACTAGCCCCATTTAAATGAGTATTATCCTTATATTTATAGCCTTTTTCATTTACAATTCCTTTTAGTTGGTTTTATACTTCAATTTTATGGGAAATATACTTTTCCCCAAGCATGATTCAACTTGGTTTTTGAGTGCGTGTTACACGTGCTTTTCGGACAAATTGATCCCGACACGACTAGCCCCATTTAAATGAGTATTATCCTTATATTTATAGCCTTTTTCATTTCCAATTCCTTTTAGTTGGTTTTATACTTCAATTTCACGGCAAAGAAACTTTTCCCCAAGCATGATTCAACTTGGTTTTTGAGTGCGTGTTAGCCGTGCATTTTCGGACAAATTGATCCCGACACCGACTAGCCCCATTTAAATGAGTAGTATCCTTATATTTCTAATATTTTTCATATCCAAGACCTTTTAGTTGGTTTTATACTTCAATTTTATGGGAAATAGACTTTTCCCCAAGCATGATTGAACTTGGTTTTTGGAGTGGGTGTTAGACTTGGATTTTCGGACCGATCCATCCTTCCATGACTAGCCCCATTTAAATGAGTATTATCCTTATATTTATAGCCTTTTTCATTTACAATTCCTTTTAGTTGGTTTTATACTTCAATTTTATGGGAAATATACTTTTCCCCAAGCATGATTCAACTTGGTTTTTGAGTGCGTGTTACACGTGCTTTTCGGACAAATTGATCCCGACACGACTAGCCCCATTTAAATGAGTATTATCCTTATATTTATAGCCTTTTTCATTTCCAATTCCTTTTTAGTTGGTTTTATACTTCAATTTCACGGCAAAGAAACTTTTCCCCAAGCATGATTCAACTTGGTTTTTGAGTGCGTGTTAGCCGTGCATTTTCGGACAAATTGATCCCGACACGACTAGCCCCATTTAAATGAGTATTATCCTTATATTTCTAACATTTATCATATCCAAGCCCTTTTTAGTTGGTTTTATACTTCAATTATATGGGAAATAGACTTTTTCCCAAGCATGTTTCAACTTGGTTTTTGGAGTGAGTGTTAGCCGTGGATTTTCGGACAAATTGATCCTGCCTCGACTAGCCCCATTTAAATGAGTATTATCCTTATATTTATAGCCTTTTTCATATCCAATCCCTTTTTAGTTTGTTTTAGACTTCAATTTTATGGGAAATAGACTTTCCCTCCAAGCATGATTGAACTTGGTTTTTGGAGTGGGTGTTAGCCTTGGATTGTCGGACCGATCCATCCTTCCATGACTAGCCCCATTTAAATGAGTATTATCCTTATATTTATAGCCTTTTTCATTTCCAATTCCTTTTTAGTTGGTTTTATACTTCAATTTCACGGCAAAGAAACTTTTCCCCAAGCACAATTCAAGTTGGTTTTTGAGTGCGTGTTAGCCGTGGATTTTCGGACAAATTGATCCCGACACCGACTAGCCCCATTTAAATGAGTACTATCCTTATATTTCTAATATTTTTCATATCCAAGACCTTTTAGGTGGTTTTAGGCTTCAATTTTATGGGAAATAGACTTTTCCCCCAAGCATTATTGAACTTGGTTTTTGGATTGGGTGTTAGCCTTGGATTTTCGGACCGATCCATCCTTCCATGACTAGCCCCATTTAAATGAGTATTATCCTTATATTTATAGCCTTTTTCATTTACAATTCCTTTTTAGTTGGTTTTATACTTCAATTTTATGGGAAATATACTTTTCCCCAAGCATGATTCAACTTGGTTTTTGAGTGTGTGTTACACGTGCTTTTTCGGACAAATTGATCCCGACACGACTAGCCCCATTTAAATGAGTATTATCCTTATATTTATAGCCTTTTTCATTTCCAATTCCATTTTAGTTGGTTTTATACTTCAATTTCACGGCAAAGAAACTTTTCCCCAAGCATGATTCAACTTGGTTTTTTGAGTGCGTGTTAGCCGTGCATTTTCGGACAAATTGATCCCGATCACGACTAGCCCCATTTAAATGAGTAGTATCCTTATATTTCTAATATTTTTCATATCCAAGACCTTTTAGTTGGTTTTATACTTCAATTTTATGGGAAATAGACTTTTCCCCAAGCACGATTCAAGTTGGTTTTTGAGTGCGTGTTAGCCGTGGATTTTCTGGACAAATTGATCCCGAGACGACTAGCCCCATTTAAATGAGTACTATCCTTATATTTCTAAAATTTTTCATATCCAAGACCTTTTAGTTTGTTTTATACTTCAATTTTATGGGAAATAGACTTTTCCCCAAGCATGATTGAACTTGGTTTTTGGAGTGGGTGTTAGACTTGGATTTTCGGACCGATCCATCCTTCCATGACTAGCCCCATTTAAATGAGTATTATCCTTATATTTATAGCCTTTTTCATTTCCAATTCCTTTTAGTTGGTTTTATACTTCAATTTCACGGCAAAGAAACGTTTCCCAAGCATGATTCAAGTTGTTTTTTGAGTGCGTGTTAGCCGTGGATTTTCTGGACAAATTGATCCCGACACCGACTAGCCCCATTTAAATGAGTACTATCCTTATATTTCTAATATTTTTCATATCCAAGACCTTTTAGTTGGTTTTATACTTCAATTTTATGGGAAATAGACTTTTCCCCAAGCATGATTGAACTTGGTTTTTGGAGTGGGTGTTAGACTTGGATTTTCGGACCGATCCATCCTTCCATGACTAGCCCCATTTAAATGAGTATTATCCTTATATTTATAGCCTTTTTCATTTCCAATTCCTTTTAGTTGGTTTTATACTTCAATTTCACGGCAAAGAAACTTTTCCCCAAGCATGATTCAACTTGGTTTTTGAGTGCGTGTTCGCTGTGCATTTTCGGACAAATTGATCCCGACACGACTAGCCCCATTTAAATGAGTAGTATCCTTATATTTCTAATATTTTTCATATCCAAGACCTTTTTAGTTGGTTTTATACTTCAATTTTATGGGAAATAGACTTTTCCCCAAGCACGATTCAAGTTGGTTTTTGAGTGCGTGTTAGCCGTGGATTTTCGGACAAATTGATCCCGACACGACTAGCCCCATTTAAATGAGTACTATCATTATATTTCTAATATTTTTCATATCCAAGACCTTTTAGTTGGTTTTATACTTCAATTTTATGGGAAATAGACTTTTCCCCAAGCATGATTGAACTTGGTTTTTGGAGTGGGTGTTAGACTTGGATTTTCGGACCGATCCATCCTTCCATGACTAGCCCCATTTAAATGAGTATTATCCTTATATTTATAGCCTTTTTCATTTACAATTCCTTTTAGTTGGTTTTATACTTCAATTTTATGGGAAATATACTTTTCCCCAAGCATGATTCAACTTGGTTTTTTGAGTGCGTGTTACACGTGCTTTTCTGGACAAATTGATCCTGACACTGACTAGCCCCATTTAAATGAGTATTATCCTTATATTTATAGCCTTTTTCATTTCCAATTCCTTTTAGTTGGTTTTATACTTCAATTTCACGGCAAAGAAACTTTTCCCCAAGCATGATTCAACTTGGTTTTTGAGTGCGTATTAGCCGTGCATTTTCGGACAAATTGATCCCGACACTGACTAGCCCCATTTAAATGAGTAGTATCCTTATATTTCTAATATTTTTCATATCCAAGACCTTTTAGTTGGTTTTATACTTCAATTTTATGGGAAATAGACTTTTCCCCAAGCACGATTCAAGTTGGTTTTTTGAGTGCGTGTTAGCCGTGGATTTTCTGACAAATTGATCCCGACACGACTAGCCCCATTTAAATGAGTACTATCATTATATTTCTAATATTTTTCATATCCAAGCCCTTTTTAGTTGTATTTATACTTCAATTTTATGGGAAATAGACTTTTCTCCAAGCATGATTGAACTTGGTTTTTGGAGTGGGTGTTAGACTTGGATTTTCGGACCGATCCATCCTTCCATGACTAGCCCCATTTAAATGAGTATTATCCTTATATTTATAGCCTTTTTCATTTCCAATTCCTTTTAGTTGGTTTTATACTTCAATTTCACGGCAAAGAAACTTTTCCCCAAGCATGATTCAACTTGGTTTTTGAGTGCGTGTTAGCCGTGCATTTTCGGACAAATTGATCCCGACACTGACTAGCCCCATTTAAATGAGTAGTATCCTTATATTTCTAATATTTTTCATATCCAAGACCTTTTTAGTTGGTTTTATACTTCAATTTTATGGGAAATAGACTTTTCCCCAAGCACGATTCAAGTTGGTTTTTGAGTGCGTGTTAGCCGTGGATTTTCTGGACAAATTGATCCCGACACGACTAGCCCCATTTAAATGAGTACTATCATTATATTTCTAATATTTTTCATATCCAAGACCTTTTAGTTGGTTTTATACTTCAATTTTATGGGAAATAGACTTTTCCCCAAGCATGATTGAACTTGGTTTTTGGAGTGGGTGTTAGACTTGGATTTTCGGACCGATCCATCCTTCCATGACTAGCCCCATTTAAATGAGTATTATCCTTATATTTATAGCCTTTTTCATTTACAATTCCTTTTAGTTGGTTTTATACTTCAATTTTATGGGAAATATACTTTTCCCCAAGCATGATTCAACTTGGTTTTTGAGTGCGTGTTACACGTGCTTTTCGGACAAATTGATCCCGACACGA